>OMLM01020709.1:55227-102609 GCA_900302695.1 Helostoma temminkii | reverse complement strand
GAAGTTTAAAAAAGTTTTTTTTATCAAATAATAAAACCTGTGATAAACACTTCAGCTGAAAGTGACATTGTCTGACCTAAAAATATAAATAATAATAATAATAATAACAGTAATGATAATAATAAATTCTTCCCACAGTCCAAATACATGCATGTGTCACTTTGCCCATAGTGTGAGTGCAGCGTGTCTCAGTTCTGTCAAAGACTGGCAGCCAGCCCAGGGTGTACCCTGCCTCTCGTTCAGTGACAGCTGATATTGGCTCCAGCAACCTTGCGATCTGTAACAGAGAAAGCGGTTAGGATAATGGATGGATAATATTAATGATGTATTATATTTAAGGATAGACAATAAAAGGCCAACACAGTAAAAAAAACTATAAGCATCATAAGTAACGGATAATAAAATCATTATCAAAATAAACCAATACATGCAATCAGCGTGTATTATGTTCTGAGAGAAAAGAAAAGGGCAGAACGTCGAGATGTGTTGACAGAAAGTTTGCATGGATGCTGAAAACAAAAGAACTGTATAATATGTTTGATGTCGTGCTGCTTTGAACTTAAAGGTGCCGGAGATCAAGTAAGCACCATAAAACCCAGCAGCTCTGAAGTCAAACGTAGGAAAGTGCTCTGCTGATTGAAAAGTCTTAACTCTATAATCACATCTTGTATGATGTACTGTGATGTGTGTTTAGAAAAATAAGCTTTTAATAACAATTTTAAATGCATTACATAACACATCCAGTGTGCTCCCCTGTACACCAGTCAGCGGCAGTGGAGAGAGGTTTAGGAGCCCGAAGAATAATTTGATTATCCGGTACAAGAATGACACAGTTGACTGGTCTCAAACAAGAGGGGAGGAGTAAATGGCCTGTTCAAAAGTCTTCCTCACGCTAGTACACTATGAACACTGCACTGATTGCAGACCTCATGTCACTGTACTCCTACTGTACTCTAATTGGACTGACTGACCTGCTCAGCAAAAGCCCGAAACTCCCCTAGAATCCTACAGTTCAATTTCGTGCTTCCATTTTTTTCCCCAGTATATCCTTAAGTGACTGAAGTTATTTCTGCTGCTAGCCCATCAACAATCTCCTCACTGTTCTTAACAAGCTATTTATAGCTTTGGCTCACTTTGTATGAATGTTTAATTGTACAGTATTTCTGAAAGGAAAGCACTGACACAGCTGAAGAGCACAGAACAGCTGTAGAAGATTTGGCCGACATGAAAGTCAGTTTCTGTGATAGACAGACGTTTTCTATGTGTAATACAAAACCCCTGCATCTACAAAAGGTCTAAGCTGTGATTTACAGTAGGTGAAAACTACTCTCAGATGTATTTTTGTGTGTATTTCACACTATTCAAACGATTGCTTTCTCGCACACAGCAGCACGATCTTTCCCCTGCTCCCTGCTTCCTGCTTCACTTTACCGGCTGCACATTGCATCATATGTCCATCCACTATCAACCACTCAACCCCCTCCCGGAAAAACATGCATGAGCAAAGTAGATGCCAGCATATCTGCAAAGAGCCACAGTATCTTCAAGTACACTACCAGTCAAATGTTTACTCATAGAGAGATCTAGTCAGTTACCCTAAATGATTAAACTTTATTATAATTACTAAATACAACACGCTATTAGAAGACATTATTAATGTTTGCAATTTGTAAGCCTCTGTACATACAGTGATTTTTACATTCTCCTTCAGGATTTTCTGGTAAAATGCAGAATTCATGGTTCCATCAATTATGACAAGTCGTCCAGTTCCTGGAGCTGCAAAGCAGCACACACACACACACACCGTCCAAAAAGTTCAATGTTTGTTTCATCAGTCCACAAAATATTCTTGGGGATAATCAAGATGTGATTTGCCCAGTCTCTTTCTCATTGTTGAATCATGAACACTGACCTTGACTGAGGCTAGTGAGGCCTGCGGTTCTTTAGATGTTGTTCTGGGTTCTTTTATGAACTCCTGTATAAGTCGTTGTTGTGTTCTTGGAGACCGGCCACTCCTGGGAAGGTTCACCACTGTTCCAAGTTTTCTCCATTTGTGGATAAAGGCTCTCACTGTGGTTTGCTGGAGTCCCAAAGCCTTAGAAATGGCTTTGGAAACATTTCCCGACTGATACATGTCAATTACTTTGTTTCTAAATTTGCTTTTAAATTTGTTTAGATTGCGGCATGATGTATTACTTTTTGTTATTTAATGTTTAATGTTAATGTTGCTTCACTTTGTCAGACAACTTATTTTTAAGTGATTTCTTGATTCAACAAAAATGTGGTTAATCACAGCACATTCATGATTTACCAAAGTGGGAGGCAGTTTTGGACAGCTTTTTTCTCTTAATAACAGAAATCATGATTTAAAAACTGCATTTTGTATTTACTCAGGTCATCAGTGTGTCATATTATTAAGTGTGACATATATGCAAAAAAAATAAAAAATCATAAACACTGTTTGTTTAAATATTGTAGTAAAAACAGCTGTTTCTGGCTACAATAGTCATTTACAATATCATAATTTATAACCTGTATTTCTGATTGATTAGATGTTATAGAATCTGTTTTTTTTTCATAAATATCGTAATTTCTGTGTAAGTCCAAACGTTTGATCCATTTTCATATGCTTCAAGGTTCTGTCAGCTGAACAAAAATAAGAGGATCTAATCATTGAATCTTCCAAGGATGAAGCGTGACAGTACAGTATATGACTGCCAATGGGTGTTACACTAGAGTTTCCCACTGGGGTTATTCATTCTAAAAATACACTCACAAAATGCACTCATGTGAGAGAGAAAGTAAATGATAAAGGGGAGCAGATGGAGGAAAGAATGAAAGACCGAGGCTGTTTGTATGCATGTGTGTGCAGCTTACACCTCCAAGCCTAATCCGGGGGTCATGGGGTGTGTAAGGTTGAGGATGCGCTTGAATGTTCATGCATTGCATCCAGCCACTCTACAGTCATGACTTGAGTGTCCAGAGGAGGGTTAATTGAGTCAGAGGACTTAGTGAGTCAAACCAGAAGCCGATTTAAATTGACAGCACAGATCCATAGGGAATGTCACTTAGCACACTACATTAAACATGTCTTTCTTTCCCGACAACAACATAGCTGACAACGTTTAGTTATTTAGTGCGGGGGTAGGACACTATAAGATTAGAATTATCTGACTAAACCATATATTGATAAGGTAAACATAATCTAATGTTTGCATTACATCTAATCTTGTGTCTACTCTAGGGGGCTGTTTTGTTAAAATGCTGTGCGGAATTCACTCCCATTCTCCAGTGTTTCCGGGATTGCGAACCGCTGTTGCACCAGACGCTGCTTGTGTTCTGATGGTCTGATTTTTCTCAGGGCCTGTGACTCTTATTTTCTCAGACATAAGGGTTGTGATCGGTAGAAGGCTTTTGATGGTGACGATGATGTTTTTGGCTGGAATCATAGCAGCCTGCATCACCGAAAGGCAATTTGTGTCAGTTTAATGTTAAACTTCTTAGAAAAAAGAACTTCTCTGGCCCCTTGCACATGAGTTCATGAAGTAGTCACTACTAATTCATCAGTGCTAATGCCCTTGCCAAAAGGTTATTCTTGCTTATTTATGATAACATGACTAAGTTGAATGTAATCTAATTTGGAATATGCACTTATAGTAATAAACCTCGCACTGTTGACATTCAGCCGGATTCATGTGATGCCAGCACTCCTACACATTTCTATGTATTTATCTTTCCTTCAAAGGTGTATAAATATAGCTGGGTGAGTCAAAGCGTAGTATTTCATGTTTCCAGTATGAGCGGCGAGGGTGGTGGGATACAGATGGTGGGTTTGACAGAGGAGCATAAACCCTTGAGATTCACATGTGCACGCAGCAATGAAAGTTGTCAGACTGAAAAACGGCTCAGCTGGCATGCTTTGGGTTAGTCTTTAGGTTTGTTTATCTCCTGCAGTTGTATCTTTATTATCTGCCTATTCTTGCTCCAGCATTTCCTTTGTTTTTCTTTTTTCAGTTCAAATTATTCAGCTAGAATGTAATGTCCGCACACATTCCTACATTGTACGCAGAGCCTATTTTAATACTTCGGTGTATTTTATGTAAGAGGGGGGATGAGTCGCTTTCTTTACATGAATAAACTGGTGTGCTTATGGCTTTTTACTTGGGCAGAGCTGAATATTTTTTTTGCAGCATGGTTTCAATTTATGTTTCATTTGCCAAAAAATGTTGTGTGTGACAGACAAAGAGAGATACATACACTGGGGGAATTAATGGTGTGGTCGCTCAACTCTCAGGAGACACTTTAAAGCGAAAAATGGTTGATTTGATGCTACATTTCACTTGCTTGACAGTTTCGTGAGAACATACTGTAAGATCACATCAGTACAGAGCCAGTGGTGTCAGACAACTTAATGTCTACAAGGCAGCTGTCCCTGATGGCCTGTAACCAATCAGCATTGAGGTTAAGCTCTATTCAACTCACTCGTTGATAATAATAGCTCCTAAAGATGTAGCAGACACAATTACATTTCGATCCAGTGTGAGAATGCAGTCGTTTTTCAGCTGGTATACGTTCACATCACAATTGTTTTGAGTGCTTTGAGGTTGCGTGCGATGAACATCAGGTCAGCCAAGTTGATTAATCAAACAGCGACAGGTAATAGTCTGTCCAATATTTTAAGAATGGATACCAACAAAACAAAGACCCCATTGCACTCCTCTTAGCGGTGCATTAGCACTTAACCTCGTCCCTTTGACCATAAATGAGAGAGAGCTATAACTCTGGAGCATGCCCAGTCCGGCCAGCACACATGATATCACTGAGCCACATGATGTCAGTGAGGAATCAGACCTCTGCACAATGACAAATGCACACTGCGAGTACTGTACATATCACAAATACAATGTGACAGATTTGCCCACTGAGCTGACTGGAGGATGAAGAACAAACGCTTTTATTTTTATCTCAGCAGGCTTGAGAGATGGCTCGTGCTGTTGAGTAACATTGAACATTGTTGGTGAATACCTGTGCCAGCAACACAAAACCTAAATATTTATCAGACAAGTTAGCTGTGACAAATACGTTTTATCATATATTGTACTGTTGCATATGTCTTTGCTTTATGGTCTCTGAAGTTACGCAAGAAAATTAAAATTAGATTGGTTGCTAAACAACATACTGTATCTGTGTTGTCCCTGGTGTGCAGGGATTATAGCAGGCTTTAAATGCTGAGGATTGATGGCCAACATATGTTTTAAATCCATTCCTATCACAACTGCCAATCAACGCTGTTGTTTCAGCTGTCGTCTGAGTGAACGAGAGCTTTTCACATTACAACCTCAGGTGAGGTCCCTGAAAAACTGGCTTTAGGATGGAGATGACAAGCAGTATGTAATCATATCTCCAGTCTGATTCACTTTTATTATGTAGTTTTAATAAGTTTGATATTAGTCCAGAAAGCTGGGCAAGCTGTATTTAATGGTGGTATATAAACTGGGCTTATTTGAGCTAAATTTTAATCATCACAAACTTTTTTAGAGGCGTAGCTCAAACACACAATAGGCCTTTTGTTACGCAAACCTGTTTAAAGCTTATGAAGAGCTAATGCTTCCTTTGCAAAACACCAATTCAATTGCTATCAATGTCTTATCTGACACAACATTACTGTTTGATTTATTGTTTTATTTTCCTCCACCCATAACAGCTGCACTGTAATAACATCAGATGTCATTTTCTATGATTCATGTCTTTTTAACAGATCTGGGGGTCACACTAGCACCGGCTAAGACCTCAGGAGGACAGGAACTTGTTTGGATGTAATTGGACACCAAAATTACCCATGTTCTGGTTTTTATGTACTTAAACTTAATGTTGAACTGCCTGTTCCCTCAGGCAAGGAAGCTTTTAAACAAGAACCGCATGATTTGAACATTTTATTTGCCAAATAAAACACTGTACTTAACAATTAATTAGTTTCTGTGGGTGTTAGCATGCTAACATTAACCAATTAGCAAGGAACACAATGCTTATGGAAATATTTTCATTACTGCTTTTTGGACATAAATCTAATTTTTAAGAGAAATAATTATATTATCTTTCTGAGCGGAACATAAGTATTGGTGCAATTTATCATGGTAATCCAGTAGAACCAAAACTGTGACACTGCTGGTTCCAGTAAAGAAAATATTAAATATCAGCAGTCAGTGTGCCATATTTGGGATTGGCATACACATAGTTCACCCTGGTAGACAGACCACTAGTATGGCAAATATATTTTTTAGAAAAACAGAGCAGTGAGAATTGGTCAGAGCAAAAGGGGTTGTGACACTAAACGAGTTGTGACAATAAAGCATTTGCTTGGGTCCAGGTTAGTGCAGTACATAAAAGCCTGATTAAAACAAGCCACAGAGTGCACAGTAAAGCTGCTCTTTTGTGATGAGGAGTCATAGGTTTACCTACACGGCCTAATCTATTTTAGGGAATTTAACCTGGAGCGGAAAGTGAAAAAGGGAGACCTGTTTGCTTTAATTATACAGCACTTTCAGTCACATTTTGTCTGATATCTGAATGTCTTCTGTTTCTCTAGGCAACCTTTTCGTAGTGAGTTTGTCTGTAGCAGATCTTGTGGTGGCGTTGTACCCCTACCCTCTGGTGCTTACTGCCATTTTCCATAATGACTGGACAATGGGTGACCTACACTGCCAAGCCAGCGGTTTCATCATGGGCCTCAGTGTCATCGGCTCCATCTTTAACATCACGGCCATCGCCATCAACCGCTACTGCTACATCTGCCACAGCCTCCACTACGACCGCCTGTACAGTCTGCGCAACACCTGCTGCTACCTGGGCCTCACATGGCTGCTCACCGCGCTCGCCACAGTGCCCAACTTTTTTGTGGGCTCACTGCAGTACGATCCTCGCATTTACTCTTGCACTTTTGCCCAGACAGTCAGCTCATACTACACCATCTCAGTGGTGATAATCCACTTTCTGATCCCACTGCTGGTGGTGTCTTACTGCTATATGAGGATATGGGTGCTAGTGATTCAAGTTAAACATCGAGTAAAACCAGAGCAAAGGACCAAACTGAAACCAAGTGATGTGAGGAACTTCCTGACTATGTTTATGGTGTTTGTGCTCTTTGCTGTTTGCTGGGCTCCACTAAATCTTATAGGCCTGGCTGTAGCTATAAACCCTGTGAAAGTGGTGCCCAACATACCAGAGTGGCTTTTTGTCACAAGTTACTTTATGGCATACTTCAACAGCTGCCTCAACGCCATCATATATGGACTACTAAACCAAAACTTTCGCAAAGAGTACAAAACAATCCTCCTCGGTATTTGTGTCCCACGTTTGCTCCTCATGGAGACGTCCAGGTGTGCCACAGAAGGCCTGAAGAGCAAGCCTTCGCCGGCTTTAACAAACAACAATGTGGCAGAGTTAAATGTATAAACTACTGTACGATTTACAGAGAGGCTTAGATTATGTGTTAAGTAAGTATTAAAGTTTTCGCTGGAGCTCTTATGTGCATGTGTGCCATGATACACCTAGTGCCTTTTTACAAGATGTGTGTGATGTAAAAATATAACCAGAGGAGCGGAGACATTGTATTCCTTTTCATTCATGTCGGCCTGTCTGTTTGCTGTTAACTCATTTTGAGACTAAATCAATCATGTCACAGTACATTGCGATCCTTTGTGATGGTGTCACTGCACTCCATTAAAGATAGACTAACTGCCATGTTAACAAGCAAGAAAAAGATCCAGAACGCTACTAAGTATTCAACAAGAATTATTTGGAGCACGGCAGGTAGGCAGCATGAAGCAGAGAACACACATAGCCTTTTCATTTTCTTTTTCAATGAGAGGCTTCACTTTTAAAGTCAAGAATGAATGACGCCTATATGCACAGTTTAATTATGAGCATATCAACTAAACAGCGAAAATTAATTAGTTTGTCGTTTTCATTTAAAACAACGGTTAGTTTCATTTTAGATTCCGCCTTTTTACTGCAGTATTTTCTCAATTATCAAGAATTGAATGATATAATTTGGATTGTAGTAATTTAGAATACTAAAAAGGGTGAGTGCCAGTTCAGGAAGCCGCAGTCTAATCTCTGCTGAAGTTTGAATCCCATTTTTCATCCTCTTTGTGTATGAATATCTTAGGCTGTTTCTGTTTTTAATTCACCATGATGCTGTTTCACCCGCAGGCTTGTCTTCTGAGCAATGTTGCTCTCACAAAGCACACTGGGAAGATTGTGGAAGATTTAGCTCCATAACTAGATTGTGCGTTTATGGAAAAATACTTGTTGTGTGTAAAAACATATTCTCTCATATAACTGTCTTTTCACAGTTTCAAATATTATATGGACATAAAAGTTTAAAACCCCTTTTCGACCCTGAATGATTTAAACATTTGTGAAATTATAGAAAGAAGAACAGATAATAAACAAAGCTAGCTTTCTTGCTTATTAAAAGCCTGGAGGACATGATATGCATCAGGACCCAGAGATGTAATTTCGTGATAGTGTAAGTGTGCCTGAGCACATGTCACCCTAGCTGAGATGAGCTCTGACAGCCTCTCAGCATAACTTCCAAACAGCAAATAAAACTATGAGTGGTTCACCTCACAGGGAGGCTCTAAGATGCCATTATGACACATTCTTGATGTGAAACACTGTTGTTGGAGAAGGATTTGTAAATATTACAAATTTCTTTCACATCAGTTCTCTGATTTTTGTTTTCTGCTCTACTGCAGTTAAGCTTGGATCGGCTGTCTGTCTGAAAAATTCAAATCTCTATTAAAGATGCATAAACAGTTCAGATTCTGTGGATCTTGGATTAGCACTGACAGACTCAAACTATCTTATAGAGAGAGGTGCCATCAAATTGCAAAATGGCTCAAAACTATTCAATTCTGCCTGCAATCTTGTGAGTCATGTCTCTGATGTGGAAGAGCGAAGCAGCCCACATGCCAGTGCAAGGTCAGACACAGATGAGTGGCTAAAGGAGCTCAAGGGAAGATGACAGTGTTGGCTTCACCACACCAAAGAGTCACACACTAATGGCAGGGTCATCGTTCTTCTCCCTCCTCTCACCTTCCACTTTTCATTCTCTCTCCTCTTCATGCTTTCTGTACCTGCACTTATTTATCCTGCACTCTCCTAAGGCATCTAAGGAACAATTTGACATTTTGGGAAATATCCTTTTTTGCTTTCTTGCCAACCAAAGTCAGAAGATCAATACAACTCTAGATCTATCTGTTCAGTATAAAACTACAGTCAGTAGCCGGGGAAAAGATATGGTTTTGTTCAAAAGATAAAAACAAACGCCAGCATCCCTGAAGTTTTTATTAGCATATTCATACCCAGTTTGTTTAATCTCTACCAAAAAACAACAAAATGTTGAATTACCACAAAATAGTTCAGCAATTAATTGAAAAACTGCAACTTGGCAGCACTTTGTATTTAAAGTTAATTATAGTTTTTAATGTTAAGAATAAAGAATAAAGGGAAGAGTCATGTTCACCCTTGCTTCTAGTCTTTGTGATAACACTGCTTTATTATAGACATTTGATTTAATTAAAATTATGCCAATATTGGGTAATATATGTGTTCCAACATATATCCATCCATCCATTTTCTGAACCACGTAGGCATCACGGGTGTGCTGGAGCCTATCCCAGCTGTCATATGGGCGAGAGGCGGGGTACACCCTGGACAGGTCGCCAGTCCATCGCAGGGCAACATATAGACAGAGACAATCGTTCACACTTGCACTTACACCCAGGGGCAATTTAGAGCTTCTAATGAACCTGACTGCATGTCTGTGGACTGTGGGAGGAAGCCGGAGTGCCAAAATACATATTTTGTTAAATACAAATTTCCTTTTTTCTCTTATATATATAGATAGAGAAAAGATGCACTTAACTCATTCACTAAATAAACTAGTCTGTTCTCACTACAGTCTGTTCTCACTCTAGTCTGTCATTTTGACCGTGCTTTAACATGAATGGCAATAGCTTAAAGCTAAATTTTTATTACAGTCATGTTTAAGGACAGCATGATCTAGCCATGCGCTACACTATGATCCATCATAACTCATGACTTTCTTTTGCCAGTTTCATGTCCATATGTGGTTGTGTTACATTATCTTTCTAAGGACCATTTTAGTGTTTTTTTCTCTATAACATCAGCTCCTTTTGCTTTAGCTGTTACTTTGTGTATTTGGTGACCTTTCTACAGCTAGGTTACACCATAAAAGCTCATTTTACGTAAAGATATGTCTTTAACCCTTTAAAGCCCAGTCCAACAAATAATAGCCAAAACATCCTATTTTTTTTAACTGGAGTGTGTATCGCACCCTTTGTTCAAAAAAAAAAAAAATATTAATAATAATATTTCTAAATGTGAGATTTTTGATGTATTACATTTGATACATCAGAAGTCTATGATATTTATTTAATCAAAAGATTTTTGTGTATCAAATATGATACAAATGGCATTATAGGGTTAAATCATAAATTATATACTTTTATTGTCACATATCAGATACAAGGCAGATATTTTTTTGTAAATAAATCTAAACGACAGGCTTACGCGGTGTTCTTTGCAGTGTTCACTTTGCGTCACTGAGTATTTATTGTCAAAACAGCACAGAGGAGTAAGATGTAGCCTAAACTGGAAGTTGTCTGGGGACATGATACTCTACTCCCCTCATAGTCGTGTTTTTACTTGCTTATTTTCTTCCCCTCTTCAGTGGTATGTGAACAGGAGAGACCTCAAAGAAACAAATTCTCATTTGAGATTATTTCTGCAACAGCAGAACCCTCCCACAAATGTGGTCACCACAACATGGATGAGCAATGAGGCATTATATGACTTAACACTAGCATGACATGATGGGTTTTTGCCTGCTGGATGAAGTCAGACACAAGTCCCCTCTTTGCACAGAGGAATTTCTACAGCTCTTGCACATCATTGCGTTTTACAGCGCTGGGGTCTCACTGTGGGCCTGCTGCCACAATAGCAAGTCTCCTAATGGGTTTGTGCATCAGGTTTAGCACTGCCTGTGTTCTCATGCATATAATGTGTTCCTACATGGCCCAATGGGCCGTAGGTTGCAATACTACCAGGAGGTTTTAGGTGTAATGGATTCAAGGTAGCCAATCAGAGCAAGAAGCAGCGATGATGGTGATTATTTGCATACGATTTCTAGATTCTATTTTTCAGACAGAATCATTTGCAGCAGAGGGGTTTATGGTTGAATTTGTAATGTCTAATTATCTCTACTTAACTAAATGTTCCCATGCTCCCTGTTTGTTCACAGTAACCTCCAGTGTGCCATGCTACCAATAAAGTGCTTACACCTGTAACTGAAATAAATGTACCATTACAACAACAGCACCCCACTGATAATAAATTCATAAAATTTACCCCAAAACAGTGAATCTAGCCTATATAAAATGTTCAAATTCATAATTTAAAGAAAATCATCTGCTTTACACAGTTTTTGATTAGGTAATTTAACATTTTATTCTCCATCAAAGGGAATTAAACCTCTGCAGTAATATAATGTGTCACTTGGAAGGGCAGTCCTGGCCACATGTTGAAGTGTCCCTGGACAAGACACTGAACCACTGAACACTTGGTGTTTTAAGGAAGCTGCCTTATCAGTTATTAGCATCTGTTACCTATTATACATAATAAAATTTGATAACATTACAAACATTGCAAGATCTCCCTTTAATAAATTTAAACTATTAACAAAACTAACAAATATAATGAATATTATTACCTACAGTAATAAATTAAATACTTGGATAAAGGTGGTGGGAAGGGTCATCAAGATAACTACTTATATAGCTACAAAAATGTACACATTTTATTATTATTTTGCTTTTTGCTGTTGAGAATTAATATAATGAATTTAAGTGAACAGTCTCAAAAAAGTCCAAGAGTATTATTAAACAAACTTATGTAACATGCTGAACTATCAATTTAACGGGAGTGTTTCAGTAACAACTTCCAGTCACCATGCAAGCCTCCGTTATCTTAAACTAGTTTAATGTTGTGTACTTTTAAGGACAGCCTTGAACAATCCAGAGAATCCTACCATTGTCCACTTTGGTATTGGTGAAATCCAGTGAGACTTACTGGTCAGAAGCTGGGTCATGTGGACCTGAGACACAGCATTTTCATGGGGTAGATTTTGATTCAAGCAAACAATTATCATTTTAAACATTACATTTGCCTACTAATATGGTTTTGGCCATTATAATGTTTATATTTTAATAGGTATTAGGTATCTTTTGGACACAGAAATGTTTGCTCAGTTTATTTCTATGTAATGAGCTGGATTTGTTTCTGCATTCCTACGTCTGACATCCAGAAGCTACGATATGTGAGGTGAGTTAAGAAGAGAGAACACAGGACACATACAAATCATCTAGGAAGCATGTGTAGTTTAATAACTGTCAAAACAGGGCTTTGTCCAAAATCACTTCCTGTAGTGCTCTGGGTTTCCACCATTTTGTAGTGGTGTCTGACTGTTGAGTGAGAATTCACATATCCAATAGTGCACTGAAAGTATCCCATAATGCAACAGCAAAAGTAGTGCGCATGGCATGTTACTTTTGCGATTAGTTGAGGAAAGAGGTAAAAGCAAACTGCTCTACACATTTATATCACTTGTTAAACTTTTCCTGCAACTTTAAAACAATTCTAATTTTTATGTACGTGTATTTGCATATTTGTTTGTTTAAATGTTAATTTAGTCTGAACGAAACAGTCACAAATGTAGACATCTCAGATGTCAGATGGAAATACTGGTTTAATCTTTTAAACAATGTATTTAAATTTACAAACACAGCGAATATGTTTAAATCTGAAAAGTATTTGCAGCAAATAAAAAATAGAATAATGCTGCTGAAGACTCTCAGTCATCCAGGTGAGTTTATCTGGATGTTGAGTCGTGGCAGCAGGATTTTTTTTTCATTCGGCCAAAACATTTCGATGTTCGTCCGAGCAGCTTCTTCAGAGCGAAGCTACTTGGATGAGTAAACAACAAACATCTCACTAAATGAAACAAATGACAAAGCTGGAACTGTTTGACAGAACTAAAGTGTAATAAAGTGTTTTTATTCTTACTCTCGTCTCAAATGGAAAATTCACTTAGCGTAACGGTTTCCTGTTACAATGCTTGAAATGCTTTCTGAAGGACGTTGTATCTGTTTGATCAAAACAACAGGTGTGGTGTGTGTATGGTGGCTCATGTTTGACACGGAGCACCGGTGACACGTGGAATGCAAAAGGCATTTAGGGAGTTCAAAAAGAGAGAGCCATGAGAAATACTTTGCAAAGGTCAGAGGTCAAGATCCACGAGGAAGAACATCTTAATATTGAACTTGCAATTGAAGACCCCTTGACCAGAAAACAACTTGTGTCAAGCCTCTATCTTAGATACGGTATTGCAATCCAGCCATGTGCTGCCTGCAAACTGCAACATAGTTTAGGATTCCCAAAGCTCAGCAAACCATTTTTAGTTTTGCAGGGAAAATAAGGTTCCAGTTAACTGGATGTGATTTTGATCAGAAATAATTACTGACAGCTTGTTTATAAAATAAGCTCACTGTTTATTTTGTAACCATTGCTACTTCTAATGATGGCTCAAGATATTGTACTGAACAATAACAAAAAGGATTGTAGTTACTTGGGTTACAGTAAGACTGTACATTATAATTTGATTTAGTCGATAACTAATTTTAAAAACAGATGAATGAGTTGTATTTTCCATCTGACAGTTTTTAAATGTAAACTGAGAAAAGATGTGATTTATATAAAACTGTAAAGTGCATGTGCAATTCTTCAAAACAACATGGGATTGCAAGAATTTACACAATCTGGTAATTCTGTAAAAATTATTTGGTAAAATAATTTATGAGGTTTAAGGTTTTAGTAGCAAAACGTACTAAGGAAAAAATAAATAAATAAAACAGGGTCAGAAGGTGGATCAGAAGTGGCACAGACCCCCCGTAAATCTGAATGGGAACCACTGGTGCCTCTTTCTTTCAAGAGGTGTTGAGTACTTGCATTGTGATTACCAAACATTTAAATAAATAAAAAACTGCCATTCTGAATAATAATGTACATAAAATATCATTGAATTTCAAGATATATATTCACATTTTACACTACAACTCTCTAGCAGCAGCTAAATCTTGTATGAGATCACCTCCTCCGCTCTGTTTATTATTATGTGGTGTTTCAAATTAAAGTTATTTATTGTTATTATGTTGAATCAAATACTAGGGTGCATATTTGGCATCTAGTGAACAAACATGTTTATTATTAGGCGATTTGCTGTATATTATGCAGCAATTTTAGTGTAGCACATTGTAGCTTTCCATATGTTTGCCCCAATCTGCCCTCCACCTCCTGCCAGAGTCAAACGGTGGTAGGTAGCCTACAGTTGCACTGTAAATGATTCAACCCTCATTGCAAATTAAGTGTATTGGCAAACTTTCCAAAATTCCAGCTGTTTGCAATGAACAAATTAAGCGGGGACAATGTAACAGCTCAACACAGCTACAGTTATAAGTTGTTGCTCCAAATTCAATACATAATGACTAATGTCTCGAAATTATTCAACTCCCTGATTAGAATGTCTAGCACAAATGATGCAGCTAATTAAGGGCTAGATTCACATCAGGTGTGCGTGAGACAGAACACATCAAATACCTGTAGTGCATTGGGGGTTTGTTGAGAGTCATGTTCACTCTGGCTTCCTCCCACAGTCCAATGGAGAGTAGGTGTGAGTGAGAGTGTGAATGGTTGTCTTCATCTTTATGTGGCCCTGTAATGGACTGGCGACCTGTCCGGGGTGTACCCTGCCTCGTGCTCATATGATAGCTGGGATGGGCTCCAGCACCCCTGCGACCCCCTACGGGATTAAGAGGTTCAGAAAATGGATGGTGTCATGTTTAGAGAAGAGAGTTAAGACAAGTGATTTTTGTTTTTTACAAACAAGAAAAAAAACAAAAATATAGTGAAGGCGGTGTGTGTTTCTAGAGTGTGTTCAAAACACAGTTCGCAAGATAGATGTAAAATTAAACAGGCGCTACCTGGAAATGGCACAAAAAGGAAGATATCACAGCCATTAGGGTTTTAATGCTGTGTTGGTAAAGTTATCTACACCTCCAAACAAAGTTTAGTTTCAGTTGGTGCCATATTAACACGAGCTAGCTAATAGCTGCCTGATTCGTCTTTTTCATTTGAAATAGCATAATAACTAATTATAGAGTTGACAGGCATGAAAACGTCACCCCAAACTGTACCTCTGGGATACTAATGACAGCTGGGCCAACACGCTTTTCATCAGATCATTAGAAATATAACATTGCAAGGTTTAGGCCTAACACTATTTTTAATCTTTATTTAAATTCAGAGTCACAGTAGCCCTGCACAAATGTCTCATCATGAATGGGGCAGATTTTAAGACGCTGACAGCTACAGCCTCATGCCAACTTCAGATGATGCCCTTTAAAATACCACCAGGTAAAACAGCTATAATAACTACTCAAGACAAATGCATTTAACCTTTTACTCACTCTGAATGATGTCTCACTGAAAAGAACATGATCGTGGACAGGTCATGGAGTTTTAAGGAAAGTTCCTATAATACATGCATGCTAGAGTTGGACCTGAACATCGCATGACATAACATATATTTAACAGAAGGCAAATTAAAATTTTAATCATCACTGGACTGCTCTTAGTTCTGGCTAGTCCTTTCTGAGAGTTTTCTCAAATGAAATGTGTTTTGGAGAACATGCTGAGCATGGGACCAGTGAACAAACCAACTGGAGCAGAAAGAGCCACTACTTGACACTCACCCAGGGAGACTACAACCAGAAGTGCCAAGAAAACACTAAATATATGTGGCATGATATGGACTAGTTGGCTCTTTGTTGGTTAAAGAAGATATACAACGTCACTTTATTCAGCAATGTAGCATGAACAAGCACATTCTATACATACTTTACAGCCTCAGGATGCTGAGGTTATGTCATGTCATATTGTTTTCACAAAAGATGTGACTTATTTAAAAATGCAATAAATGAGCCATGCATGATGGACTTACATATTTAAATCCACCCTCAGTTTACTTCTGCCGTAGAGGCTGGTAATGGGAATGGAAGGAAAAGCCAGGACTGTGAGCATATGAGTGGAAATGTGTGTTTTCCAGTGACATACATTTTTAACAGTTGAATAAGATATAAAATAGGTCTGACCTTAGCACTCATGAGAGTAAACATATTTATGCAATTCTTGATTCAACTTCAAAAAGGCAAAATCTGGAGAAGCATTTAGTAAAGCTTCCATTACTAAACTTTAATTGCTATGTAATGCTATTTTTTTGACAAACTGAAATGCCCCCCCCAAAAATTAACTTTTTTAGATAACACATAACAGATGTGTTCAAACTCTACCATGTAACAAGGTTTGATTGTTCCACTAAATAGCGCAGGGAATTCCAATTTTACACAAAAGGCTCAGTGTCTGCACAACTCTATATACTCCTGAGAATGAATATTTGGAATTAATGAATAGACAAAATTAACCAAATCAAGTTGTTTTTCTCATATCCCCTGTGGTAAAGAAGACAAACATGACTGAGGCATTGTGTATCGATGTAAAACGGTGCTACATAACAAATGCTCATTTAAAGTAATATGTCTCCAATTTAGATTTAGATATACTGCAGCATTAAGCGTTTTTTATGTGCTGAGGATATTAACTATATGCAGTGCAACTAATCAAACCATTAGTGATGATAGGTTACGCTTTCGAGATACATTTTGCAGTTAACAGAGAACATTCATGAAAATGAACAAGCCTACTTTTGCTGTCAAAGGATTGTGATGAATTGAAAACTAAACTTTTATCAAACATATTTTTAAAAGGCATTTGGACCCCAGGTGGATTTTGGTGTGTCCTTTAAATCTGCGTTTACGGACTGTGCTTGATTTACAGTTCCTCGTCGCTCCAAGTAGTTTTCCTGCACCTTCATAACACCTTTGTCATTCATTAGTATAATAATCAAGGTGATGTCAGACATCCTGACATGTCATGGACTCACAGAGGCTTTGTTCTGTTCAAGTGACCCAGTGAACCAACACAGCAATCCAGCATGCACAACCTTAACACCTTGACACCAAAGCAGTTGAATGGAAATCTGTTCTTATTTTATTATTTACACCTGGGGCTTTTGTACTGTGACATGTTAGTTAGTTTCTTTAGTAAAAAAAGAAGGTAATTTCACTGATCTTTGATCCGACCAGAAGGCCTTAAAGCCCTGTTATTTACACTAATTGTTACAAATGAAACTATTCAACACAGTTGTATCAATGTCCCCCTGAACATACAGAATAATACTTCTTACACATTTGTGCCTCATTCAAAAAAATCCAACAACAGAGGCCACAATATATTTGAAAATAATAAATCTGATGCCTTACATACAGTACTTTTGATACTTTAACGTTACGTTATTTAACTTTAGTTAAATGCAGGACTCTTACCGTAGCCTACCATTAATTTCACTTTTCCCAACCATTTCTTTAGATTCAGAAGGTCTCTGAAGATTGTCTGATCTCGCGAGAGTCAAATCTCGTCATGTGATGGTCCCGTGACTTTATGCGGAAGTGTTCTCAACAGCCAAGGGTTATCGCGAACACAAATTGTTTATATTTTCCATTTAAATTTTTTACGCCTTGATATTGGTACAGCCATGGAAGGATCTTCCAGAGCATCTTTAGACGCCGCAGCCGACCCACCGCCTTATTTTAGAGGGTGAGAAACTTTTAACTGCGAAATAAATGAGCAGTTAGCATTAGCTGACTAGCTTCTTAGCTTAGTTCAATACCATTAGCTGTTAGCCATTTAGCTGCCCTTTCTGTCTTTGCAGTTACAACTTGACTCAAAAGCCCGTTGTTTTCTGCTTGATGCGAACCCGGCTTACACAAGACATTTATTTAACGTGACACAATCCAGCAATTCAACATTTCTGTTCGCCGTGGGAATTCCCCACATCAGTAATTGTAGTTAATAGTGAAGTCGCTGTCATGTAGAAGCTTTATGACCCCTGAACTTTTGTTCCTTTGCAGAAATGAAAGTTCCCTGGTTTCAGCCCTGAAGACACTGCTGTTCTTCACCATCCTGATGGTCACGCTGCCCATTGGACTGTACTTTACATCAAAGGCGTACATCTTTGAGGGTAGGGGAAGCACTACGTTGTTCTCTTGCCTTTATTTTGTTTAACTGGTTTAGATGGTAGGTGGACGCTGCCACAAGATGTCCTCTTCACTTAGGGTCAAGTCTCATTTG
The DNA here is from genome assembly GCA_900302695.1 of Helostoma temminkii. Taxonomy (NCBI): domain Eukaryota; kingdom Metazoa; phylum Chordata; class Actinopteri; order Anabantiformes; family Helostomatidae; genus Helostoma; species Helostoma temminkii. The sequence goes on along the minus strand of OMLM01020709.1, from coordinate 84,222 downwards.
CCTGGTAACTAGAGCTGTGATATTGACACGATCAATTAGTCAATTTATGAATGCAACTAACAATTATTTTCACACAGGGGTATTTTCACACTGGAGAAACAGAACTTCAGGTGGTCAGTCAGTCAGTAATCACCAAAGCTCTAAGTCCAGTTAGAATATATATCATATGTTTTTGGCATAATCTTATGGAAATTATGATGCATGAAAAATAACTCTGACATTAATAGAGCGATTAAATGCCTTAAAATATTTTTAAAATGCACTTGGAGAAAATATAATCCACTTTACTAATATAATCCATGCACCACAATAATGTAAATAGTGGTTTGCAGTGTTCTTCTGTTTATTAAATGATGTATATATCTGTCACTTGGGACAGAACTAGGACATGAAAATCTGATAAAACCAAGTCTGACCTTAATCAGTCCTGCTCATTGGTTAATAATATTGCCCACAGTATTAAAATGGTAGGAAACACAATATTAGCCGGATAGAAATCTGTCTGATGCTAAACCAGTCAGTAAATGTTAAGGGTACCCTGACTTCTCACAGTAAACTGTTCTCCACTTCCTTGTCCCAGGTTCCATGAAGATGTCAAGCTCTGACAGCTACTTCTATGCAGCCATCGTTGCAGTGCTCGCTGTGCATGTGGTTTTGGCTTTGTTTGTTTATGTAGCCTGGAATGAAGGCACGCCTAAAGGGAAGGGCAAACATGATTAAGGCATATCCTTATCGACTCTTAAGACCAGAGGGGACAGGCAGACAGACACGGGCATAGATCCATAGTCCCCCCCCCCCACCATGGGCTCCAGCACCAATACGGCACCATCTACCAACCAGACAGTTAGCTGATCTGGTTTGAGCTCAGGCTTTAACCTGAGGTTAAAGCATGACACTACTGTACTTTCCCTGGCATGGGGGAGTGGAGGCTGTTGGGTGTGTTTTTTCACCAGCCTCAGCAGGCCCGCTTTTTGACTTTTTGTTCTCTGAAATTGTTACTTTTGCTGATTGAGGACAGCCACTATTTCAATAGGCTGTGTTATAAGTTGCCATTTTACTGTGCTGCAAATCCCTTCACAGTTTTACATGTAGCAGAACATCTTGGCTTTTGGAGGATGCATGTGTGTGGACACACACTGCATGTACTTGTAATGTGAAGGATTTCATTTCAAAACTCTCTACAGTACATCCATTCTGTGAGAATCTGTGCTGTCCTTAAATGTATGTTTTTTCTGCATATACTTAACGATGATTCATGACTTCAGTAAAAACACACAATGCTCTTAACTTTCATTCTGTATTTTGGAACATGATGTCTCGTGAAAGTGATCAGATAAGTGTTTGTCTTTCTGTTTTAAAGTGTTTGCATACTGAAGTGAAACTATTTTGAATCTTTGAAACAAGCCATTTTTGCAAGATCAAGCTGTATTTAAATGAGTGTTTGGTATTGAAGATGTTGAATGATTTGGGGACATAACTAAAGTCTGTGTGAAGCATATAAAATGCTGACTTGCTTGTATAAACTTGTAAAATTTTAACTTTTTAGTGTTTCACATATTTTGCTTTTTGTTTGTCTATGTTCTCCCAATATTTCAATAACTTTCAACAGGATGTTGTGGTACCCCTATAAAAAACAGTTTTGTGTGTGCACATTTTAAGGCAGATGGATTTTTTTTTAAGGAATCAATTTAGGTTTATTTATCCTAAGCCACATTTTCCATTGAATACAAATTGTATGCACGTGAGGGGAATCAATGTATAGTATGTGTGGCTTCTTTTGTGGACTGATAGACTAGTACTATCCCAGAACTGTCACAACATTAAGAACCCTGACATGCAATAATAAATTTGCACAGTAAGAACTGTTAAAATCAATTGCTTAATTTATTGTCTTTCACAGAAGAATGCACATAAATGCATTTTATTTTGAAGAATATGTTTTCATTTTGTGGTTTGAAGAGGAAAAAAAAGATCACAGCTTTTGCCCAGGCCTTGTAGAGATTATAGTGAAAAAGAATCAAGTCATCATATCAACAAACAGCTTTTTCTGCTGATTTAACAGTCTACAAGGTGCTTCACTGACCTCTGCAGAGGATCTTAGCTGTCACATGGTGGCAGCAAACAATTATCTGCTCTCATAGACAACACAATTTAAACAGGCAGGACAAGAATCCACAGATGCCTTAATGATGTTTTCTGCTTCAGAACCCATGTCAGCAGATGAGTTCCCTCTGTGTTGGTTTTAACAGAACTCCTGTGTAGCTTCCACACTGTATTCTGCAATGTTTGTTGTTGGAGCTGTGCACTCTGCACTGAGTTTAACAAGGCTGGCGTTGATGATGAGGTGACAGGCCTGCAAGCAATCAGACTGATTCAGTCAGCAAACATCAGAAGCCCTGTTTTCCTTTTGGCTGATATTTCATAAGCGCACCCTTACAACATCACAAAGTTAGTACAAGGGCAGGCTTTGCTTCTGGCAGGCTATGTCATTTATCGCACATTAGCAGGTTGGGTGCGTAATGTCAGTGTGATGCAAAACAGGCCAGAGAGCACTGTACACTTTACTGAGCCAGGGATTAAATAAACACTGGAGCAACACTTCTACGTTAATTTAATGTGTATCTTGCCTATCCTAAACACTAATACACATCTGCTCCTTGAAGATATAAGACACATACATACAATACATAAGCAATATATCTGTTCACTGTTATATTTTAACCAATCAGACAGAAATTCAAATTGATGAGGCAAAATATGTGTCTGGCTATGGTTTCCTTTGTCCAGTAGATGGCCCCAGACAAGCAGCATGTCACAGTATTACAGTGAAAGAAGAGAGAGAGGGCAGTAGTGTACTGTCATGCATATGGTGGAAAGATGATGCGTCCCACCACACAGAGCAAACACAATAAATTGGTAGAATTACTCATCTAGACACATGAAATTATAACCACCACTAAACAAGACCAAAGCAGAGATTTACCGTTTTAGTCTGTGCTGTTGTTTCCCATGGAACTCTGCTCAGGTGCGTTTCACTTAAATTCAATTTTTAATTTATCCCAAGCTTCCATAATAAAAAATATGTTTTTATTGGTACAGAGTTCTGAGTACAGAATATACATAGGACATTTTTAAAAGAGTTGCAAAGATTGAAACTGTTCATCTTAACTGCTTTTATCGGATGTATGTACCTCACAAGTTGATTGGAATATTCTTAGGAAATCTATTTCACAGTTAGTAATTTATTAAATTGTGATTTAAAGGCTGGAGCTATTGGCTACTTCAGCTATAAGCCTATGTTGTATTTGAAAAAAGAAACAGTCAGTAATCTCCAATGAGTAAAGACGGCTCATACTATTTATCACCTAAGTGACCACCTTTTGTGTGTGTGTTTGTAAAAATTTCATTTATAAAAGAAGAACATGGAAAAGAACATGGAAAATGGAGTTTCATTGAAGCACACACCTGGGACTAACTTACAACGGTACTGTTTAAAACTTTTTGTTTTTAACTTACTCAAGAAAGATTTCATTTCAGTGTGAGATAAACTTCTACAGTTTGCTCATAAAGTATATCTATTCATCTGTCAGTATTTCAAAAACATATATCATCCTTTCCTCAAAGATAGTCACTTTATTTTAACATGATGCATGTCCTAAAATAACTTTGTGTTGGCTTCATGTTTTAGGTTTATTTCTAAAAATTGATGCGACATTTTTCACAACAGGACACTATTGTGGTTCACTTACTGATTTATGAAGACATAAGATAGAAATAGCCGGGCTGTCTTGTCGGGTTGTACTATTATTTATTTTCCAAAGCACATAGTTTTTGGCACTAAAACACACTAAAGTAAAACATCCAGACTACACTCAATCATAGCTCAACACATTATATAAAATCAAAGAGGAAACCAAACTGTTTTGTTTTTAATACAAACCCCATCAAAAATTATAATAACTCTTCCCCTGACACACTATGTACCAGACCAAAGGAATGGGAGCGCTTCCTCATCATCAACCAGCTATGTCATTAATTTCAAGGTTTCCATACCAGGAGTGTCTTTATGCTACACTGTGAAAATATGTGATATGCGTCACACATGATGTTTATTCCTGCTTGGACACGTCAATTATTAATAAGCTGAAATGTTCGTACGTACATATATACTTATGATTCCAGATTCTGATTTAAGATCTCCACATGTTCGATACATATTAATGTTTATCCCCAAAAGTGCCTGCAAAACTGCATGATGAAGCTACTGTTTATGGACACTAAATGCCACCAGTAATATGGCTTCTACTCCTGTGCTTCTCTTGATTTATTTGTTTGAGGAATATAAAATAACAGCTGACACGTGTGCCTGTGAAAATTGTCCTCTGACTTTTCCTGATAAAGACTCATAAATGCACAGCTAACCTTGCAAATTAAGACAGGTTTATTTTAAGCAGATTTACAATTATGGTTGTCACCAAGTGCTTTATAGAAAACAAATGACACAAACACATAAACAGGGATAAACAAAACAATGTGCTTATAATTATGTACTTGCTGGCTGTCGCAATAAAAAGAGACCGTACAAATGTGGGAACTCCTGAAACCAGTGCAATTTCTTTTGAGGCACGTCCTGGAATCAGTTACAGTGACTCCAGTGTCCAATGTGTTGTCAGGAATTGCACAACTTTTCACTTCAAGTCTAAGCAAGTGAACTATGCTTGATGATGATCTCAAAACAGTTAAAGGAAGTTACATTTAAGTTAAATTTCCTCTTATAAGTTGGGCAACCATACATAAGCACATAAGAGCACTGTTTTGCTGATTCACATTAGTCACATTGAAAGTAAAAACAATAATAAACTCAATGTAAAACCTGAGCAGAGCAGACAGTATTTTTCTCGTGTTAGATCCTCTGTGATAATAGTGAAAATTGGAAACATTTATACCAAACACAAATTAATTCAATTCACAAAACCGCAACACTGATCAACACTGACTGAATTTATTGTGTTTTGACAAATGGTGCATCATAAATCATTTATGCTACAATCTAATGTGAAATCCAATTAAGTTTTTCAAAAGACAAAATACTGACAGGATTATAGATCAGCAGGCTTTCCTTGAAGTCGTCTGCATTCATTAGAAATGTATTATAGAACTTCATCAGTCTTTAAACATTAAAGTACAGCTGAAGCTTCTTTAAATGTCACCACCCTCCCAGTTGGAATGAGTCAAACCTGTGCCATCTTAAGAAGGGGAGTCATTTCAGCATGTATGAATACGTCCAAACAGTATAGGATCCTCTCTGCAATTTAAGACCCTCCAGAGAAACATAAACCTCCTCATATCTTCAGATCGTCTATTCTAGTCTTGCTGCTGCTATGTTTGGCACTGCGGCCGGGCCTGGTCTGCGTAGGTGACCCAGGGGCTGATCCTGCTCCCTTCTTTCCTTTCAGGTCACATTCCTCTGGCTTGCTGCTGCTCCTTTCCACCGCCAAGTTGTCCTTATTCTGTTTGTAGGCTGCCTTGCTGTGGTACGGGTGCAAGGATGAGTCTGTGCCCTCAGACAGAGGGGAGAGGTTGTAGCTGGGTACTAGCGGGTAGGCAGGCTCGACCTGGTGGAAGTAATCATTGCATGTGGGGGCAAACGGCACAGCAGCTTCACTGGGATCCTTGGAGATGCTCTCAAGAGATCGATTACCTCTCCTGAAGGAGATGCCCTGTCGGCACTTGGTGAATCCGAGGTGGTAGATCTCTATGAGGTTAAGGAACAGGGAGACACTGGCCACTCCCAGCATGAAGATGATGAAGATGGTTTTCTCTGTGGGACGGGATATGTAGCAGTTTACAACATTGGGGCAGGGTGGTCTGTCACATGTGTACATAGGCTTCAGCTCAAAGCCATACAAGAAGTACTGAGCCACAATGAAGCCGACTTCAAACAGGGTTTTAAAGATCACATTGAAGACATATGTGCGCAAGAGCTCCCCCTGCAGACGCACTCTGCCCTTTTCATCCCTCACCAGAGCCTTTTTGTGTGTAGTATCCACAATGAGAGCCTGCTTGTCTGAATGCCTTGCATGTTCCCTCTCCTTCTCTTTCTGCTTGTCCTCCATCCGCACCAGATGGAGGATGTGTCCCAGGTATATCAGTGTAGGCGTGGACACAAAGATGATCTGCAGCACCCAAAAGCGGACGTGAGAGATGGGGAAAGTGATGTCATAACACACGTTCTCACAACCAGGCTGCTTGGTGTCACAGGTGAAGCCCGACTGCTCGTCGCCCCACACCTTCTCTGTCGCAGCACTCAGGATCAGGATGCGGAAGATGAACAGGACAGTGAGCCACACCTTGCCCACCACGGTAGAGTGCTCCTGGGCTTTTTCAAGAAGCTTTCCTAGCAGGTTCCAGTCCCCCATAGCTGTGTAGGCTCAGACCTGGCACTGCAGAGGCTTTGAAATTTTAAAAATACAAAAAGTGTCAGTTCCTTTGATTTTGATTTAAATTAAAATGATCTGCAGATAAAAATAAGCTTCAGTGTGACTTACAGTTACAGTTTTTTCTTGTAAAATTGTCTTAGAAAGTAGAGCAGAGCTCAAACTGAATGAGTCTCTAGGGAGCCAAGCTGTTAGCCAAGTGTACAACTGGGGGACTCTGCTTGCTTTCTCAACTTGGGCACAGAGAGGATTATATTTACTTAGGATGGTATAAATTTGGCAAGTGTGGACAGGGGGGACGGCAGATTTCAGTCATGATTCTGTGGCTACTGGCCTGCATGATCGGAGCCACGGGCAACATGATCCACACAAAGTGAAATCAAACTCTAGACAGATATAGTGGCAGTATGAATTAGAAACAGTTGAGTAATGTTAGTACTGTCAGCTCCTGTAACACATTGTTATAAATATATTCTACTTGTGATGGATGTGCTGTACAGTATCCTAAGAGCACACTCAGAGTAACTATGACAGAGAATGGGAATTCTGATGACTACTGATGATTAAAAAACCCCCATGAATAAATGTTTCCGGTGTTTTATCTAATGGGTTAAAATTTGGTGTAAAATTAGGTATTAGTATAATAACGTGATGAACTCATTAAAAATAAAAATCAATGGAAGCAAAATGCTAGTATGTTCCCACACAGACAAGCCAGTAATTACTGGTTATTTTTCGACCTTTGAATCCTGATGGAACAAGCACAACAATCCACAATTGATCACATAGGAAGTCTTATTTACTGGATGAACCCACCTCGTCAGCTTATACGTCCCCTGTAGTGAAGCTCTACATGTCTTTGAGGGTCCATGAGGCCGTCTTGCTTCGCTGACAGGCCCGAGTCCAAAGCTGATCTCTGGGCCCCAACAATGCCCTTGAATGGACAGGAAAAGTGGACTCCTACTAGACACAAGCTCTTCCACACCAAAAAATACTCTGACTCAGGCTTCTGTCTTCAAATACAGCATAGGCAGGAATCAGGATTCAGGCCCCGGGCTCTTCCACTGACCACAACACACACACTTAACCTGCTGGATGCACTCTGAACCATGTCCACCCTGCCCTCTCTTCTACCCCCTCCCCCATGGTTAAATTTGGCAGAGGGCACACTGTCTAATGTAAACTATTAAAGTGCCTCTACTTGCTTGTTACAGTGAGTGACAGGGCAGCTGGCCAATGCTGTTGTCTGCTAAGTCTGTCTGGCCACAAGTGCTCCTGGGCTTTAAATATAGCACAAGGGTCTCTCCTATCATGCAAAGGGGGCATGATTTGGAGATGAGTAACCATTTGCATCCTCAAGTTACAAATCACAATGACAGTAAGGAGATAGGTTTGTGAACATGTTTAGTTTGAACATATCAGTAGTGATAACAACAGCAATTGTAGGTACTAAAATGGAAATCAATGTTTCTATAATTACTAAAATTAATTTATGAATTTGGTACAGCCCAAAAGGAAAAAAAAACCCACCCATCAAACAAATGGTATGCATTTGTCAAATGATCAGGCAGTTTATTATTTTACATTACATAATGTACACACAATCAATCCATTGTATATTTTATCTGGATTGTTACCTGGATGTAAATTGATATATGTACATTTAGACATATCCACATGGGCTTGTGTATGTATATGTAGAGTATATACAGTAAAACAGGTTAACTTCATAACATACCAGCGTATTTGACATAATATTTTCAGAGAGAAACTGAATAATATACAATTCGGAAAAATATTAAGGAAAAAAGTCATATAGTGTTGGGTCTCTGTTTAAAAAAGACAACCGGAAAATAACTTAAGACGGGAGCTGCAGTGAACTAAGTAAGTAGTATTTACAATTGAACACAAAGATATACAATTCAAAGATGTATGTACAGTACTGGGATTTGCAATATAAGTGACCCAGCAGACAACTGAAGAAATAAGAATAATCTAATGATAAACGTTGTCATGAATCAGGCCCGAAAAGATTTAAAGAGAGGGTTTATTGATATGCAGGGGCGATTTCTAAATTTGGGGGCCCAAGGCGAACACGGCAACGGGGCCCTCAGCATCAACCGTTCGCCACTTGTTCACTGATTAATTATCTAAGAAAGGAGGAACCAGAACCCATGTGCACATAGTAGTTACTGTTTGTAAATCCTCGCCCCTCGTGATTGTTAGAAATAATTCTTTCCTTTATCTGAACTGGTTTTCTCTACATTAAGCAGTGCTATTTAATACTTGTAACACTACTGCTGCCACAAGCAGTGGCTCCTTGCTGATCTTCAACACCATTAATGTTATTTCGTCAGTACCTGTGGAAATTGTAAAAACGGTTACTATGGCAGCTTTTTATTCTCCTCCTGCTTCTTTATTTTATCAGAACTGCTTTGCTAATTTACCCTGTGTGAGAGGCTGAAGATGCTACAGATTATTGGAAATACCACCTTAAACTAGTCGTTTTTTCAATGAGGATTTGAATTGAATTAGCCTGCTAATGACTAAGCGGGTAATTACCATGCTATTATGTTAATTATAATTCTGATGCCATTATTGCGTATGGATTTTTATAATAACACGATGAATAACTGAATAGTAAAAAATAACCTTGTCTATCTATTAGAAGCTCATCATGGGTCCCCGATAGCTTTTTGCCGAGTGGTAAAGTCCGCATCTGCTGACATGTCAAATTGAGAACTTTAGATATATGTGGGTATGCAAGTGGAATAAAAGTTATTATGTATTAAAATGCTGTGAAATGTATTTGCTGTCTTTATTCCAAGAGTAATATAATATCCCATGTCAACTGTTTATAATCTCATTTACATACCATTTTTTTTACACTTTTAGTTTTTAAAGCGCTGACTACATTTCCATAGCAATGTGCTTCATCTCAGAATACATTTTAGTTAGTTGACAGACACTTTTATCCAAAGCGACATACAAGTGAGGGACAGCTACAGGGTTTAGGCCTCTTGTCTAAGGACATCTGAGCACGAGGGCCAGGAGGAGCCGGGAATCGCACTGCTAACCCTGGGGTTGGCTGAGGACTGCTCTGCCAGCTGAGCTACATGCCACCCTTTATAAAGGGTACTCAAAGCTGTCTGCAGAACATTTAGCTTCATCAGTTACAATCCAAACCTAAAAAAGAACCTGTACTGTTCCTTCAAGTCATTTTATTCATATAAATATCTTCTCTTCATTAATTTGCTGTAGCCTTTTACATATTATACACAGTAGCATGACCTAAATGAAAATGTATTTTTCTTATACAGCATTTTAACCTATATATCAATCTCTGAAACTTTTAGGGCCAAACTGGTGTTTTTATACAATTTGATCACTTTCTAGAAATCATGTATATCATGTATATACAACTACTTTTTGTTTCCAATTTCCTTTTCAGTATGGTGTGATTAATGATGAATGAAAATAAAATAAAAAAAATGCGTTTGTTGTCCAGGCTAAAGTCAATGTAGGGTAAATTTAGGTTATAAAAGCAGCCAAAACATGTGGAACAATGTAAAAAAATGCGCTGAATTGTGCATTTTTGTGCCAATGAGAAACTAATATCCAAAACAAGAGTTGGTTTCAAAACTCAACATTTAAAATTTGGATTCTAGGTTTTATTTTAACATGTCATAGCTCAGAAATTCAACTTTTTGATAGCAAGTAAAGGCTTCCAACCAGTAGAAACTTCACACGGCTTCTACTGGTTAGAATCAGTGTACCACATCATCTGCCACCCCTGCAGAATTTCCAATAAATCCACACACTAAAGAGCAACTGTCACGCAACAGTAGTAAAAAATGGAAGCATGTTGTTCATACTTATGCTTTGTTTAGCTCATGCAATCAGCCCACATTGGCAAACTGTTTTCTATACTACAATCAAATTAATGAAAATTGCTTTGAGCAGATAAGCAGGAAAAAGTCTCTGACAAATGAAGGCAAACATTGACAAATGGTTGAGAGCAATGTCAATTATGTTTGATTTGTAGTAAATGAGCTAAAACATGCCTCAACGTTGGTATTGTCCTTTAACCATCACTACTGGCTCCAAATAGTTTAGACAAGTTCCAACAGCAACCAATAATCTACGTCAGTAAAAACAAAAGAAAAAATAACATGAAACAATAATAGACTGACTGAATAATGCTTAAATAAATGGTCTGTTACTGCTGATTAATCTAAAGGGAAATGGAAAGGCAGAGTCCTAGAAAGCAGAGCACCTCTCACCCTTCTCTATTGGGCTCTTTTTGGTCACAGTGAACTTAGACTTGAGAGAATGGTCTGCTATCAGCTGATTGATTTCATTTTGCCTATAAGAAGACAATCTTTGACTTATCCAAGCTGCTTTGGACTCATCTTCAGAGCCTCGAAAACACCGTTTGCAGGCTCTGCTTATGAGGTACACCACCTCAGCCAGGTTAAGCAACACACACACCCCAGACACTGCCAGCATGAACACAGTGAATATGGTCTTTTCTGTTGGTCTGGAGACAAAACAGTCCACTGTGTTGGGGCAAGGATAGGAGTCACACTTCACTAAACGCACCATCTTAAAGTCAGGATAGATTAAGTAGAAGATGTAAAGAAAAGCCACCTCGAAGATGATTCTGAAGATGATACTGATCATGTATGTCCACCACAAGGCACCAGTGATCTGAAATTTCTGGTTCTTGACATGCTCTAGCTCCTTGGGGCTGCTGCGGCCCGTTCTCTTCAGGATCTTTTTGTCAACGTGCCGTCGGTGGGCCACATGCATGGCCACCAGCAAAGCGGGGGTGGAGACCAGGATGAGCTGGAGCGCCCACAGGCGGATGTGCGAGATGGGGAAGAACTGATCATAGCAGACACTATTGCAGCCGGGCTGCTGGGTGTTACAGGTGAACCCGGATTTCTCATCTCCCCAAACGCTCTCAGCAGCAACCACCAGGACCAGGATACGGAAGATGAAGATAACTGAGAGCCAAATGCGTCCGATGCCTGTAGAGTGCCTGTTTACGCCGCTGATCACGGCATAAAAGGTCCCCCAGTTCATTTTCGACTCCAGGACTGCAAAAAACAGATATTCTATTAAGGTTATAGAGATACAGGGAAAGTTGCATCTAGCTCAAGGGCAACCATTTTTGATGCAATATACATTTAAAAAATAGTAAATTTTAGCAACAAACAACCAAAACATTAGTCAAAAATTAAAAATTACCTGATTAATCTACCAATCTTTTACTCTCTCATTGGCATACTTGTACAAATGGCTTATCATAGTAGGTAATTTAAGAATTATACTTATTGTCATCCAAAACGACTTAGTAATTAGACTTAGTATAACTGTTGTAACACTTTAGAGGTTTACCAGGCTTAGCCGGCTGTGCAAGCAGCATAAGCAGCACCGCGTCCAAGGATGACCATCTTGAGGTGTGGCTTGAGTGTCAAGCTGGATTTGGCAGAGTAAGGAACAACAGCAAGAATTGCCAAGTAGCTTGTTATCCGTATAAGAGCAGGGGCGATGGCCTACCACCATGCATCGTCACAAGACGCAACAGAGCAAAGCCAATTGCGAAACATTCGCCAAACCACGTGATATCCTCACCCTGTATTAATACTGTACTCCAAAACTGACCTACGGCCCAGTTACAGTCAGTCAGCAAATTTCTCCAAGGAACCAGCAAGACATCCATCTCATTGTGAGAAGACATGTGAGAGACCTCATTGTTTGTAAGAAAGGCTACAGACTTGGCCTGATTTGCTTAAAAAACAAAAACAAAAAAAACACACTCTATAAATATTACCACTATAAAAGGAAATCATTTAACACCAGTCCTTTTATTGGTTGAGTCAGGGAAGTGGGCAATGTCAGCTATCATGAACAACAAATGCAACCTCACTGCATGTTAGTAGAAAAGAGATTTTAAAGGATAGAATATGTATTTTACCTTCAGCTGTGGTGGTACACACAAGTGTGTACAAAACGGGAAGAAATAAATTAAAATGTGTTTTTTAGCAAGCCAAAAGGGTGGATTGAGAACACCATGCGACTGGAAAATGCTAATCATTCCTCCGCCACTAGCCAGTGCCCTGCACCGTAGCAGTCATATGCTCTTATATAAACTATTTACATACAATAGCAGCCTTTATTGGGCTGCAACAAGACTCTTTAGAATTCAGATCAAACGCCTCGATTTCCGCCTACCCCAGGCAAAAGGAGGAATCTGTGTGGACACAAAAGGCCTCTGGCTGCCGCATTATTTATTGTGCTTGGCAGGGCAGGGAAGTGAAGGAAGCATTTGACCTGTGCCACTGTCATTGATTGCAGGGTCACTCACAGGTTTGCAGATTCATCCAGAAAATACATGAACTGTTCAACTATCTAACAAAGGGCAAAGCTGTAAATTAGGTATACAAGAGTAACTCAAACAAATGCCTTATTAATACGCTTTCGAGTACAGTATATAGTAAGTATGAACATGAAATTGAATTGGGTACTGGGAACCTTTAATAATAATGTTGAACTAATAATGAACTACATGATTAATACTAATTTTGACAATTATATGTACAATTTCCATCCAATATTTAAAAATATTGCCATTTCATTTTCAATCATGCTGGTAACAAGGACCATATATATTCATTGGGCTTTAACATTACATTCTCTTCTATATCTGCTATAAAATGGTTCCTTAAGAATAAGTCAATATTGACGATGAATTGATTGATTGATTGATGAATGTAAATTTGTTGCACCTGCACTCAGCCTTATGTAAACAGATAAAATCCATCAACTGGAAAACTCTCACAGCACAATCCAAGATTTTACTCTTTGTTGTGATCAAACTCCTCCCTACAGCAGTAGAGACAATTTACAGTAACAGTAACTGAATGCATGTGAAAACACAATGCAATCATTTGTGGTGTACCATCAGATGACCTAAAGCAATTCATTGTGCCGTGTGTTTCTGCGTCACTTATGACAGATGTTGTGGGAGGGTTTGGGTAGTCTGGTAATTCTTTGAATGAACTAAAGCTCATTTATATTCTCGCTATAGAAGATGCACTGCTCTACAATATGGAGGGACATGAAGCATACAGTTGTAGATAATGCAGCTTTATTGCAAAAGCAGGGATACAGAGAGAAAATAATAGATCTGCAGTACAAGAACTCATAACAGCCCAAGAAATATTAACTACAGAAATACAGATGAAAAAAATTAAATAAGAACAGGTAATCTGACTGAACTTGGCACAATAATGAGCACATGAAATATGCTTACCAGCTTTCAAGAAAAGGGAAGGGAGTAGAAGACAAAACTATGTCTAAAAGGGGGAAGGATTTTTCTAAATAAAACAGCATGCAACATAATTTGGTATCCATGTCCCCAAGCATTACATCTTTATATCACTGCTTATAACACAAAGTCACACTTTGGTTGAAGCAGGAATGTCTTAAACTCCAATGTTAAAAAAAGATTAGGTCTAAACTTGCCTTCACTAGACATAGTTTTGTAGATGTATGAACTCCAAAAAAATACACAAAAGCTGATACATGTTACTTAATGTGTACTAATTCAGTCAATACCTTTTATTTATATTTATATTGTATTTCCTTATTTAAATATCATTGATATTTGTACTGCATAGTGCCAATCATAGCAGTTTGTCAAGCTTTGGCCTTTACTAAAAGCCCACTGTATGTTTACATACAGTAAATCAAGGTTAGATAATACATTTAAAAGAGCACTACACCCTTGTTAAAACTTTGCTATTTTTGTCAGTTAGGGTTTTAGTTTTGTTCAGACAAATGTTAAGGTCCCTCCCAAACAGTTACGCAATAGATTTTGGAAACTATTATGCATGTGGTAACAACTACAATGAAGCTAATAACAATTTCTGGTGGCAAATTGATTCTAAAATAACCATTACTAAATAAGTTCTCTATATTGTCATACAGAACTGTTGATCTGAGATTATTCAGACAGGCCGTTTGGAGAGAGGCCATCATTATTGCTACTCACCATAAGCTATAGTCTATGTTCACATTTTTAAATACTTTGGATACAACTGCTAGGTGGAGTCCTAGGGTGTAGTGTCCTCTTAAGATATTACTTAGAAATAATTGCATGTCTCAGTGTTTAAAATGTTGTCTCCTGACTGACATTTAATTCTTAAACCGGGCACACCATAAGCCAACTGAGACAAAGTTGTCTCAACAACTGCAGTTGTCTCTACAGCCAGCTGTGTTGCCTGCAGTTACTTCTTATTTTGAGTATAACAAGAGATGAGGTATTTCTCCCAGTTTGAGTCCTGTTCTCTCGTTTTAAGTTGAGCAGCACCTAATAAACAAAGCAAGATGAGAATGGTGATGTGATCATGCAGATCTATATTCCTGCCTCCTGCAGAGATACAATGTAGGGTGAACAATTTCTAAACTGCAATATTACTTACTTATTTTCTTGAGACCAACATTCTTGAGTTTGTCATGTTTGGCATGTCCATTCTGGGCCAGTCTCAATGACAGTGATGCACCTCTCCTGAGATGAACATAACATTACAATTATACAGTTTCTCTTTATGCACCAATCAATGATCTGGAGATCGAAATGGACAGCTTCTGCGCTTGAACAGCTATGGCTGGTGACTGGCTGATCAGTCCAACAATTAAATTAATTAATTAATTAATTAATTAATTAATGCAATGCTCATGATGGTTCACGTTGCATAGCAAAGTGTAGCGCTGGAATTTCTGCTTCTCCCACTCAGAGTTGTTTGCCTTTCAAATCAAGTTTCTGGTTCACAAAAAAAGAGACTCTAAATAAAAATAGGAATGGGCCAGAAACTACTCGACTTTCACTCTGTGAACACCCTAAGGTTAACATAAGCGGGAAGTAGTAGTAGCAAAACACGTCAACATTTTATCAATCTTTTGCCATTTGTTAAATTTTAATTTACATTCCACAATTAAGTGATTGTGTGTTCATATTGAAGTACCTCATGGCTCCAAGCTTTCCCTTTTCCAAGAACAGCTCGACTGTAACTTTCGGCCCCTGTGGGTAAAGTCTGGCAAAGAGCGTCCTGTTGCGCACCATTGCTTTGAACCAGCCCACTGCCTCCTCAGACCAGTCTCTCCCATTCACAGGAGTCACCTGGGGAGAAGGAAACAGCACAAAAACCATGAAGTGAGATAATTCATTTCCTTTATCACTAAGTAACAGATAAGGCTGTGACTAATCACATGGGCAAATGCCAATATTTCAGCCTACACTCTCAGCAAACCCGCCACATTTAACATTTCTGTGTATGCAAATCTTGAGATAATCTGCATGCCTGTCACTGGCATGGCACTTAGCATATTCAGTGAAAGGTTTATGTACTGGTTACGTAAAACAGCAATACAGAGTGAGCAGGAAAACACTTACATTTGCCATTGAGACCTGTACAGCTTGTAATGGAAGGGTTGCCATTTCTGGCGGCAGTTCCTTGATGTTCAGCAGTGAGAGGCAGGCAGTGTCACCGTAGTCCAATCTCTTCACCTCCACCTTGATGGATGTCTCACTTTTAACACTGTCAGTAGCATTATTATCTAGCATCCAAAAGACAGAGGAGAGCAGCAAGTTAAGGTAAAAATATAGTATGAAATTCCCATGTGGCTATAGGAGAGAGAAGTGACGCTGCTACCACCTAGAGGTATGCATTTGCAAAACCATTCCAATACACAAAACTGGACCCACCTCTACTTACTCCACATATTTTGGTCACCTGAGCCCGGCACCATTGTTCTTGCTTAGGGAACCAACCCATTACTTGGGTTCCAATGTCTGGAATGCAGTTCTGCAAGGCATATGAACTAGTGGCTCTCCAGCTGGTGCAAATGAGAAAAAAATAATGACAACCAGAAACATGTGGATTATTAAAAAGGTTTTTTTTTTTTTTAAATCTACAAAGAAAGCAGTAATGAACAAAAAGGATAAATGGCTTTTTAAGTCCTGTAAATGTGATCAGGGATTCAGGGAGGGTTGAAAAAAAGCTGAGAAAAAACAGACAAGAGCTCAGACTCCATGCCAAACGACTTACTCTGTGACTAGGGCCTGCAGCTTTGTGATGGAGTCTGCGTGCTGGATGTAGAAGTTGCCTGGGCTGACAATATAAGACACCACTACTTCAGTCTCTTCAAACCTTCGTATTTTGAACTCAGGGATTTTAATACTGCTGATCACTGGCATTTCTACACCATCAGAACTGTTCTCTTTTTCAGGTTCTGAGCACTGGGTTTTCCACTGGATGTCTGTGCAGGACTTCTCTACCTGAGCCGTTGTATTTTCACACTTTTCTTCCAGGAGGCAGTTGTCAGAGTGCCCCTGTCCCACTTCTGTAAAGATGTCTCCAATATCCCACAATTCAGTCCTTGTTGCAATCACACAAGAGTAGGTCAAAGAGCCACTTGATTCCACTCTTTTTACTTTGAAAACAGGGGGTTCATTTTCAATGTCTGCACACAAAGTTTTTGCAGGGAGTGTGTTGATCAGACCATCATTCATATTCTGTCTGAGCTGTTTTTGTGTTTTCATGGTAGGTGAAGTTTGCTGTGAAGAACCCGAAGTACACATATTTTTATTCCACTCCATGACAGTGACCTCCAATGCACCCATGATTTTAGCTTTGGCTCTGAGGAAATGAAGCAGCTGAGAAGATGTTTGTTTTTGATGTTGCACCGCGACATCATCCTCTTTTCCCCAGCTAATTAGTGGCATTATTTCCATGGGTTCATGGTTACTGATCTCTGGGAATATAGCTTGTATAGGGGGTAGAAGCAATGGTAGCCTCTCTGTGTCAACCCCTGGACTAATAATGGCAGGTGACAGAATCGCATTCTCTGGTTGGCATTTCTCCTCTAAAATAACAGCTTGTTCTTCTTCAGCCTTTAAGTGACAGGACAATCTTGCAGGCTGATAGGGGCTGTTGTAGCTGGACGAGATGCTGCAAATCATGTCATCATCCTGGACCGCTGCAGGCGGGGAGATTAGGAAATGTTTCAACTGCCGAAAGGACAGTGTGGCTCCAAGCACCTGGACTGCTTTTGCTATGGAGCTCGCCATGAGCACATTCTGCAACATGGGCCCAAACTTAAGAACATCTGTCTTCAGTATTTCTTTGTGTGTGTGTGGCTCAGATTGGTTTGTTGTATGTACATTTTTGATAGCAGACTGGACAGAAATGTGTGGCTCTGTGAAGAGGAGGAAAGTATTTTCTGAAATATTTAGCAATAAATTTAATAAAAATCACCTGTATATTGCTGATGGTAGATAAACTGGGTAAAACCTTCTCACAGACATGTCTGCTACATTACAATAGCAAATAAAACTGTAAGATTAATTCTTAACTTACCAACACTGAGTTCCTTTAGTACAACTGACAGCCTGTCAACAGCTCGACATTTCATATCCAAAGTACTTGCAAGATCACTGAACACTGTGGTGGGAAAAGATGAACTCAAGAAACCTTGGACCTCTTCATAAGCCTGAGGGAACATGAAACAACCAGTTCTGTCCTTATACACTGAAAGCTGGCAATTTTGATAAGCATTCACTGTTTAATGCTTCTAAATGTTTGTTTTTCAAAATGATTAAAGAATATAAAATGTTTTTGTAATGGCAATCTTCTGGGCTTCTAGTTTTATCTACTGTGGTAAGTGTTGCACTTTTGCATTGTTTAATTTTTAAAACTTTGGCTAATTAGAGTTGGGAAGGAGTAAACTATATGTAGCTATTAATTTAACTACATTTTGCAGTAGCTTGCTGGTTGTTGAATAACATTCATATGTGCAGTGACGAACAGAAATCTGAGTCTACTCATGTATCCCAGGAACAAGAGATTCAGCTCTGAAAGTAAAAAGATGTTGAAGCTGTCCATACTGTCTAAAAATCTGTAAGACTGTTCACGTTATTTAGATTGTGCAAGTTCAGTGTTACAAAACTGATGAATAAGACACTGACTCACTTTTTAAACCAGCGCTACAGTCAGTGAAACAGCCTAAAACTGTGCAGGGTTTACTTACAATATATTACTATTCTATTCAGAAAATACAACATCCTGATTTTATTTGTTACAACAGAAAAGTAACATTCTTGCAATTTTGCCCTTGTGAAAACCCCATGTGACTTTCCTGTATTATATTTTGTTATAGTATTGGATGTACAATGTTAATTTGATTTTTTGAATTTGATTTGATTAAAATATAATTTTTTAGTGATGAAATAGTGTAAACTACTTTATCTAAGAAGCTTAAATAGATTTCTAACAAGGGAAACAGTAACAGTAGCTTTGTAGTAGCATGAAGTAACTAGTAGCTTACGATGCTAACACTTAAATCAGCCTCACCAAACAACTAATTAATCATTTAAGAATCAGTCGATCGACGCTATGCTTCATTCAAATTGTACACCTTCATTTACCTGAATTATATAACTAAATTATAATGTATCCTTTTAGCAGACGGTTTGACCATGCTGACGGTGTTTGCTGGCTAAAGCACCGGTACAGTTAATGACAGCCTGATGGAGACATGTAAATGTTAGTCTTACCTTGCTGGTGAAGTTACGAAGTTCTCGTTCAAGTGTATTTCGGGCATTTTCCAGCAAAAACAGTTTATAAGTTAATTGCACTCTGTGTGCAATTGTGCAGGGCTGTGTTTGGCGATGGACAAGCGGCTGTTGAGGACTCATGGTCGGCTGTGGTGATTTATGTCTGCGGTGCTGCTGCTGCTAAAGCCCGGGCTCTACCGGTGGTGGCTAACGTTAGCTAGCTAATTAACTAGCTATTTAGCCAAATGTGTGAATAAACGGTTATCACTTAAGTTATCACTGTTGTCGGCACACTTTGCTCACAGCTTTATGTTCACGGGTTTGAACTCGTAGTGCAGCAATTCGTCTCTTCTTGGCCTCTTACTTTCTTCTTCCAGCTGTCAGTGAAAAGTGTCCTTCCTCCCACAGCGGGTAGACACCAAGGAGGCCATGTCTGCCATGTCAAAAACATTTGCTACATAACTAACTAGCTCATTTGAAGGAAATGTGTGTTACAGCGTTAACGCTATTGTTAAACGGTATCCTGCTCTTTCTTCAGCTCAGATATATACTCAAATAACTCAGAATAACTGACGTTTACCGAGTTTTTAAAACAACCTTGCTGACTGACAGGGTGAAGCAAAAAATCACCACTGAGTGAAACTTAATTGGAGGGTGTGGGGGGGTCAATTAATCTAATTAATTACTGGGGCCACCCTGTAGGGCTCCATAGTAACAACCAGTCCCACACTAGAGACTTTGTGAACATCTCAAACTAACATTAACTTTAGCAAAGCAGCTTCCGCCGCTGCCTGTATCAAGAATATGTTGGGTGAAGGCACACAACACGTTTGCTATTAAGTCAGCATGTTTGTTTTTTTTAAATAAATCAGCAAAAAGAAAATCAGAGCAAAACAAACTGAATCCAACACGAAATGAATGGGGCGAATTGCCTCAGTTTTAATTGAACTAAAACATAAACAATCCTTTTTAAGAATGGAGCCTATTGGAACTCCATTATCCTAGAGGCACAGTACGAAAGTGTTGTGAGTTTTCAATATTGCTATAATGTGCAAATAAACAAGCTCCTGCTGATGTCTAAATGCCAGCTACAATTAACTCTCAAGTAGAAGAATGGATACAATTTGCCACTTGCATTCCTATGGTTTTACACCTAATACTACACACACTGTGTTCCTTTCTTCTAGCGCTTCCTGCTTGAACATGTCAAGCTGCTACTTGATCTAGTTTAGCTGCGGGTGGGGCAACAAATACATTTACTACAGTTATATTGCTCAAGAGTCAGATTTAAGGCATTCTAGATATGAACAGATATGAACGTTGGCATCACAGGCCTAGCTCTGCACAGCGGACGAATTGGTAATGAGCCTATGAATTGCAAAATGGCACTTTTCATAGAGTTTTAAGAAGAATGAAGGTTACTCAACAGGATATCCTGCAATGGCAGTTTCTTCATGGTGCAAAGAAAATCTTAAGAAACATTCAGATCTTTTAATTGCAGATACTGTGCAGTTCAACACTGCAACATGTCATGAGGCTTTTGCATGTTTTACACCAGATAATCACAGCATCTCATGGTCTGTGGATTCACAGTGTGGGATTCAAGTTTATTCATGTGTTGTGAGCTTAAACCCATTTTAATGATTATGTGCTACACAGAGGCGTATTATTTTCATAAAGCTGTGGACCCGAATACAGTCAGATTTATTGAGTGAGAATGCATCCCAGACTGAATGATTGTACATTACAGTTAGTATTTTATAACTTGATTTAGGATGCTCATCTAAAAGGAAAAAATCACAGAAAGTGATATTATTCCATTTGGAAACCTCTGTGATTTATTTTGCAGGTATAAAAAATAGGGATTCATACTGTAAAGTGAAGACTGCTGGCATCTTCAAGTTATTAAATACATGTTTGTTTATTCACAGTAACTGTAACTGTTGCCACATTTAGCATAGTCTCCCAGTGTCAGAGCCAATGAAACATTACATTATGTATGTAGATATATATATTATATATACATAAACAATATATACATATGTTTATGCAGAAACTCTTACATGGTCTCTTATTGGTGTATTGAATTTTTGAATCGGTCAGGACTCTTTCTGGGAATGTTGTGCAAGGCTTCATGAACTTTATACAAATTTGAGCCAAGGTTAAAATTTTAGTTGCAAATAAACATTTCACAATGAAGAATGGACAAAAAGTTCCCAACCCAAATTAGTGATTTGGCATGCATTGTAACCACGCAGCTTGGGAGGTGACAAAGCCAGTTTGAATCAACATCCTAGCTAGACAGGTCCCACAGCATGAAGCATGTCCTAAAGACTAGAAATTAGCAGTGGAGTTATAAAAGCTTGAACAGAGTTAGAAAAGATTCATGTGCCAGATGGTAAAGTCTGGACTGCAGTCTGTTAGTTTTTACAGCCAAAGAAGACAGTTAGCCAAACTTCTGCAAATGGGTCATGCAAATTGAAACTCACAGGAATTATGCTTGAGTTGCTTCAGTTTGCTCCCCAGTTTCTCACTGACTGTATTTGGCTTGTTTACTTTTGAAACCCATAACCACGAATGTGCAAAATAAACCAGTGACGTTAGATTATAGATATCACACTATAAATGATGTTTCTGTGTAACACAGCTTCCTGGCAAATACAACGAATACTGTTAATGTTACAAATACAAATAAAACAATAACGAGTATTTGTCCAAAGTGAACCTCCTGTGTTTTAGTATGTAACAAACAATGGAGCAAAGGGTTTTTCAGATATTCTATCATTAAAATGTTGCCGACACTTGTGAAGCATTCGGTATCACTCACATCTGGTAGTTCTGTCTCATTTAGGACTGTCAGCCATTTACTGTCACAACAGTTAAAATGATTTCCACTAATATACATGAGATTGAGGTGTATGGATAAAGCCTGAATCAAAGACTGGTTTAAAGTCATAAAAGCATTATTTCTGATGTCAATCTCCCTCAGAGGAGAGCAGTTTAAACTGCTGGGTAAATCATCCAGACGATTGTTTGACATCTTCAGTTCAGTTAATGCTGGCATACAGGGTAAAGTCAGATCAGAGCTGGTCATGTTTATGTCACTGATAACCAAGGACTGGAGCGTAGTTTCCACACCTTCTAGTGCACCCACATGTATTACCATATGTGAATTTGTTGCAAGGTTGAGGGAAACCAAAGAGGTTCTCTGAAATGTGTTTGGGTAAAGCATTTTTATGTTGTTTTCCTTAAGACTGAGGTGTTTAAGCGTCCGTAACTTTTCAAAAGCAACACAGGATGTTTTGAAATGTTTTTGTTGTATTGATTGAGAGCTTCGCAAATGGTCCGTGGAGGCGCAAGGTTGCAATGAATTGTCTTGTAGATTTAATGTTTCTATTTGTGCGAGTGCATTGAGAAAGAGTGGAGAAATATGTAGAAGTCCGTTGCTTTGCAAGTCCAGGTGCTTTAAGGATGTAAAGTAAAGCTGCCGCTGGTCTCCTGAATGATTATAGTTTCTAATATTCCAGGTGATGTTTTGCAAACAGTTGTAACTGAAATTTAACGTTTCTAAAGATGACAGAAGGGTCAAAGTCTCCACTGGAAAAGCCCTGAAGTGGTTGTAGCTAAGGTCAATATAAATTAGTGGCATCAGCCTCCAGCTGGAGTGGAGGTTATTTTTTCTCACTGTTTTCTTATTTATAATCTGATTATAAAGATAATTGGCCTCCGACACCATCGAAGCCTCTGAATTTAAGGTACCAATCATGTTATTCTGTAAGTGAAGATATCTCAGACGGTTCAACTTTGGAGCAATTGGGAAATAAAGCAGTTTGTTGAAACTCAAATCAAGAATTTCAAGCTTGTACATCTGGTCATCCTCACGTGTAACAAAGAACTCTATTGAATTTCTGCTGAGATTCAGATACTTAACTTGATGTAATTTAAAATCACAGATATGTACGAGGTTATTTTTAGCCAAATTTAGCATCTCCAGTCGACTCAGTGGTTCAAATGTTCCCTCTTCTATAACTGATATCAGATTGTCATCAATAGTAATGGCCCTTAAATTTTGACTCTCCTTGAACAAGCTGTGTGAAAGTCTTGTTAAAGCATTACCAGTCATCTTAAGCTGATCAAGCGAAGATTTGTTTCGAAGGTACAGCTCCGCTGCTTCATCACTCAAACTGTTCATTGATATGTCCAAACTCTTCAGTCTGCTGATGGATTGGAGGGCTTTGCTGTTTCTGCCAATGTTGTTGTTCATTGCATTTCTGGACAAATTCAGCATTTCAAGTTGAGCCAGGTTTTCAAAAGCCCCCTCAGAGATCAAATCCAGCTGGTTGGCGCTCAGGTCCAGCTGCTCCAAGTATGGTAAAACAAGTGTGTGCAACTGTGTGATGACGTTATTGGACAGGTCTAGTCTTCTAACTCTTACATCCAAATCCAGAGGGACAGTGTGGAGGTTCTGGCTGTTCCAGGACTGCTCCTTCAAATGAAAGGAACATTAATCATAATCAAAGAGTGAACAATGAAAACCAAAGCCAAATAACCCTGGTTATTCTTAAAGTCTCTAAACCAGTGAAAGATGCAACTGTGTAGGCTACAAACTCAGTACACTGACATGTATTATCTCTGAATGCAATATCTCAGTCAACATGTTAATTGTTCATCTTTTGCTTACCTGCGGAGCATCATATGTCAGTGAAGTTGTATAAAGGTCACGGCTGAGTGACCAGAGTAGTAGGAGACTGAAGGACATATGTTTGACCATTTTCCCTCTGCTGCTGCTTCTGCTGCTGTCAAACTGTACAGTATCACTACTGCTGTCAGAGCTCATAGGCACAATCACACACACCCTCTTATAGCATGCTTCACAAAAAAGGGGGAGAGGAAAGCAGCTGTGGACGCCAGATAGGCACAGTGGATGCTATATTTGGACAATGAAGAATTGACCACTGATACATCACTTTTTGTTAAGCTTTAGAAAACTTCAGAGGATCACTCTTCTAGTTTAAATGAAAGGTGATTAGATAAAAATGGTCATAGCGCTGTATTTAATGTAACATCTTACACAGGAATAAATGCATTTCATATTATTTATGAGCTACTGAAAAAATAGGAATTGAAAAAATGACACTGATGCATAATGTCCAGTTTATTACAACTTCCATGTAACCATGAATTAAAGCATTTACAATATTGAAGAGTTGCATGTCAACAAGGACCCCCCCCAATTGATATAAATGTATACCTTTGTTTGTTCCTGACATAGTCTTAGGAAAACGGAAGCCATTTTAAAATAGATGAGAGGAACAAATAAACAGGCAGCACAGAGATGGAGCTGGAGGGACGCCCCCAGCAATTTATAAAAAGGCATGCAAAAATAGCCTGCTGAAAGGAGGTAGTAGCACACATAAACAATACTAGGTGACAGGCCCAGCTGGACTACCTGAAAAATAAACACCAGCTCTTTAAAGCTAAAAGCAGGCAGATGAGATGACAAGTTGAAAGTATTTTAATAAGACATTCCAGCTGTTTCCCTGCTGCAGTCACTCAGTCCTTTATCACACAGCTCAATGTCAGTTTCCCACTTCCTAACAATCGGCTGTGCAGTTATCTTCTTGTTTCAGTTTAGCTGTATGATGCCAAAAAAGGTTGAGTCTGCATCCATCGAGATCAGGGCTTGCGGCCTGTATGGGATAACCAATTCTAGCTCATCGTCTCTATGAAGCTGCACAATGCCTGCAAAAGAGGATACGTGGTGTTCAAATAGAAGGCAACGGCAGAAACAGTTGATGGTTGACAAATGGGGAAAAACTGACAGAAAATGTCTAAGGAAAGACTTTTTTGTGCTTTTGTTCTTTTTGGCATAGACTGGAAGTAGATTGAAGGGATGGAAACCATTCTTAGAAAAGATAATTTTCTATTTGATGTTTTGAGAAAAGTTGTGAGAGAGAGAGAGGGAGACTGCGTCTGTGTCACATGATTTTTATATTTTGATAACCGTTAAATGATGCCTTATGCTAAATGTGGACACATATGCGTTTGAGCTGCAAACCTCCGTTCTTCAGGATTTAATAAAATGTCTGTAGCTCATGACTGAAAGAGAGATACTACTTAAACAAGTACACAAGCTCAGGAAATCCTGCTAGGATGAGAATTAAAAAAAATTTTTTTATGCTTAATGCTCTTTTATGTTTTTGCCCAGAATTACAGAGGATGTGTAAACTGATACTACACAGTAATAATGAAGGTAGCATCAGCATTAGCTTAGCTTAGCATAAAATCTGTTATCAGGGGAAGCAGATAGCCTGGCTTTGTCCAGTGGTAACAAAATCAATAAACATCGATAAAAGTCTCACTAATTAACATGTGTTATCTGTACGAAAAATGAACTGTAAGCTCCACAGGGAGCTTAAATGTCTGTGTATTTATTGGTTTGTTATCATGGTGATAACAAGACTCTTTGGCTAACCCGCTGCTGGCTGGAGATTCATACTGTGCAGCCATGGGAGAGGTATCTAACATTTGGCAAGAAAGCAAATTAGCAAATGAAAAAGTATTATTTTAAGATGAAGCAATGCAGGCCAGCGCTAGTGCCTCACTAACCTGCAGTGTAGCATGTATTGGCAGGAGTCACATCCCGCATCTCTTGCAAGCAGCGCAAGAGCTCTGTTGATCTTGTCCCTGTATTAGTGGAGCCCCAGCTTCGAATAACATGACCCATAACTGTGCTTGAGCTTTTGAACAAAACCTGTAAATTAAGCAGAACATTGGCTAAAAAGTTGGAACAAATCAGATGAAATATCAGCTTAGATATGCTTGAGTTACAATGACACAATACTTGTCCAAACACCAAGTAATAACCATCTTCTTGGATAACAATTCTGTTTTCCTTTTGTGAAATTGCATTTCCTTGCTGTGCAGAAACAGTCCAAGGGATCACAGTTATATTTCCTATGGGAACAGGCAAGATACACTTATTCAAAATAATGGCAGACAGTGTGATACTAACACCGAAGACTTCAATTCAGTTTTACCTTTTATGTCTGGCTGTTTGTTAGTGTTTGCAGTTAACTGCAGGAATGATTTTGGAGCTGGCAAGAGGGAAATAAGCATTATACTTTAATTTTATTAACTTAGCATATGCTTTTTATGGTCTCACTAACATATTAACTAATAGACACATTTTCAGTCCTCAGCTCCAACCCACCTCTGCAGCTGCCTTGTTCCCGTTTTGCTCTCCTAGAAGACATCTTCAGTGAACTCTGAGCTTTCTGGAAAGTACTTGGCTTTATGTCCTAAGAGAAAACAAAGCATTAAGAGAAAATTTATTATTGCAGCACTATCTGAATAGTCATTAGTGGCATAAATCTAAGTAGTATAATGTCCAAGATGACTCCATACTGCATAATCAGTGACATACCTCACTTGTTTTGGACATCCTGGCCATTTTCCCATTGACTCCCTGAGAACGTGGCTGATTTAATTGTAGAATTATGTCCCCTTGGAGCTTGTGAAAATCATTTTCTAAAACACTGACTCTATGCACCAGGAAAAGACTAAGACAAAACATAAATGCCGCTAGTGATAATAAAGCACTGTAAAGCATACTGAGACTTGACAGACTGGACGTCTTCAAGTTACTCAAATGGGTGAGGTCACACATCAGTTAACCCCGGAAACCCAAACGCTCAGTTTCAACATTAGTTTCTAAATGAGGAACTGTCTTCTCACTGTCACACAAGATGGAACTCATTTAGACTGTATGAACATTACAGCCAAATTTACAGTGTGTTGTGAAACTTGCAAAGTAAAAGCCACTTTTTAATAAAGACAAAGGCCTCACTCAAAGAACATCATTTTTTCTTGTCAGTATTCTTGCCAGTATGAAAGAGAAGCTTTAACCTTTTAAAATCAACACCACCTGCTGCACAAACACAAAAGGCAGACAAATGCATTTAGACAGAAAATGAAACATTTTAATCCATCAATCAACTCCATTTACAAAAGTATATCCCATTTTATATACAATATGTACAGAGACGTATAAACAACTATCATTTTCCCACATGGATTCATTCATATGGTAACTAAACAACAGCACTGTAACAAAACATATCACTGATATTCTGCAGGGATGCCGTAGTGCAAATGTGTGCAAAATATAGAGTGCTGTTGCGCTATGAATACCTTATAACTCCAGTTTTATTAGATTTTCTCAGCTTTGCATAGATACCTTTATATTTGCTTTGAACATCTATATGATATTTTAATCATTTTTATACCTCAGGGCATATGGAGCTTTGAAGCCCCCGTTAAACCACTCATAACTGGTAATAATTAAATTAATTAAAAAGGCTGAGTATACAAATTGCAAATAAAACATTTGAAACAGCTGGTGTTTTTGGAGATACAAGATTATCATTCAACAGCACTTAAAAGTATGGAAATATTAAGTTTCTGTCAGCGCAGTGTCCTTCCTTGTTATGAAGAGAGATGCTGTCTGTGTTGACACAAAATGGTGACTATAAATAGAAACTTTTGTTCAATGAGGCCATTTAGCTGATCTCTTTGCACAGAATCAATGTGAGGGGAAGTGTAACAGCCTGTATTGTCCTTTTTAATACAGACACGTGAAAGTGAACAAAAGTCACCCAGGGGATTTCTCAACTTTAAAAACCCAGAGGATAATGTGTCCTCTAAACAGGGGGCAGACTCAGGTTAGAAGTTGCATCTAAACACAACTAATGCATTCATACATCCTACATCTGCAAGATGGGAAGACAGTACGACTCTGGACTGACTTGACTGCTGTAACCTTTTCATTTCAGTAGAAGGTTTGGTGCTTGTGTAGATATCAGTTCTGTCCAGCAGATGGAGCCTCTCCAAGTCTAACACTTCCCAGGAAAGTGGTGTGATTGGTCATACTGATGAGTGTGTCCTCATAGACTATGCGTATGGAGATCCTCTGGCCTGCACGGAGCAGGCTCACCCCAGCCGTGTAGCAGGTGTTGAACTTGCGCTGGCCCGTCTCAATGCTGCAGGTGCAGCGCAGAAACGGGTTGGAGTCTACCATCACCTCATAGCTGGCAATGTCAGTGAAGTTGAGGTAGTACACCTGGTGAAGAGGAGAGACACAAAATTCACAAAAGACTGAGAAGGGTAGCCAAAACAAGTTCACATAATATTTAAGCACTTATTTAAAGTTGAAACAGCTGGAACAGTGGAGTGGCCAACAAGGGTTTGAGTTATAGATCTACGCCTTTAGTCACAGGGAGAAGGAAAAAGAAATATGTCTTATAATGTAACAGAAACATGTATCTATAATCAAAGCAAGCAGGTTTTAAAACTTTACTACAGAACAACTGCCAGTTCTTCTGACTCTGTACTGTAAATTTTAAGAGTTACGTCAAGGACCGTACTCACTTCTACCTGACTATATATGAAGTAGACACCATCCAGCAGCACCTCTAGCTCTCCAGAGCGAGAGTGCATTTTAAACACGCGGTGATGGATGGACAACATCTTCCAGTTCCTAAGGATGCCTTCAGACAGATCTAAAAATGTAACAACAAACAAACAAGAGGCAAACAGTCAACATAAAGAGCTTTCAGCAGGGTTTAATGACAACCAGAGCTCAGTGCTGACAGAAAATATAAACCTGCTAATGATGCTTACATGATACACAATGATGCTGAGTGACTGACTGATGCATAGTAACCTAAATCTACTAGCATGCAAGGTTTGACCTGAGTTAACACATACACGACTAATCATATAACTATATACTAATTATATGTTGGCTATGGGATTACGATAAATATTGGCAGTAACATTTACCCCTCTAAACCACATACCACAGCTTTAGATGAACAAAAAAAAAAGAAAACATTGAAAAAAAAAAAAAAAAACAAAACCAAGCATGCAGAG
>OMLM01020709.1:6737-55207 GCA_900302695.1 Helostoma temminkii | reverse complement strand
AAAAAAAAAAAAAAAAAAAAATAAAAAAAAAAAAAAAAGACAAAACCAAGCATGCAGAGTCTCCACTGTAAACATCTGAGCAGCCAAACATGGACAGTTCCGTTTTCATATTTATTCTGGTGTAATTCTGAGGTTTATCAAGCACATGTCTTTGACAGAGATTAAGAGTGTTTATTGTTTTGTGTGGTGTCACTATAATTAAGCACATACAAAAAAACCCCACCTTCTCTCACTTGGATGGTCGTTTCTTGCCCTTGCAAATGAACCACTGCCGGCTGAAACACAAAGACCTCTGGTGAATAAACTGAACAAACAGTAAAAACGGGAGAACAGCTGTTTCGTCAAAGATTTTGCGTGCGATAAAATTTAATTTCAATAAGGCGACATGCTCTACCTGGAATTCCTTTGTTTTGGTCTTATCGACAACCCCTGCAATAATAAGAGAGAGGCACAATAAAAGTCTGGCCTTTGACATGGCTGAGGAGCAAAGACGAGACAATGATTAAAACAAAACAAACACTGACATAGTTTGAAGACAGATTACTGTGATACTGCACAATGTTTGAAATACTGCATCAGAAACTCTCACTGTGCAGGCAATGAGTTCATCAATTTTGAAAACTTGAGCCCCCTTCTAGTGTGGGAACGTGTCTACATGTAGAAACAAACTGTAATCTGAAAACAAATCTTTCAACTCATGGGTGTTTCAAGTTCTCTGGCCTGAGTCTGGGCTTTCTCAGAGTATTATTATGTCCCTTATATTTGAAGTTTTATACCTGGTGGACCTTGAGCGCCCGGAGGTCCTTGAGGGCCGGGAGGTCCAGGGGGTCCTGCAGGCCCTACAGCATTGCTTCCCGGAATACCGGGTATTCCAGGGATACCCGGTGGACCCTGTGGGCCCGGAGGGCCAGGAGGACCAGGGGGGCCTGGCACTGACCTTTTCTTTCCTGTAAAGTCAGAAAGCAAAATTGATTGCCACACCAAAAAAAAAAAAGTCCAGGTGAAACTTTATACTGTCAGGTTGGTCGGTGCTTTACAAACCATACAGAATCAGTACAGACTGTTAATTTTGATTTGAAGAAAAGCCAATAACATCAGAAAACGAAATATTGAATGATTGCCATCAATACTAAGCCAAGACAGTTACTGGATTTTATGTGACGTCTCAAGGTTACTTCCAGAAAGAAGGAAGCATGATGATATGTCTAAAATAAATTATGTTTAGGCTGAATTTTGAGTTACCTTTTTTCTTCTCTTTCCTCCTCTCCTTTGCAGTCGATTCTGTAATAAACATAAACTGTGATTAAGCTTGAAATGGTCTTATGAGCAATTATCATCTCAGATAACATCTCCAGTATCCAGCTCATTCCATGTGTTAGGGTATCCTAAACAGGCTGAAATAACAGATTCAGATGTTGTGAGCTGAACACTAGAGTGGAGGTATGTCAGTCTGTGGTATCATCTAGTGTAGTAATTTGTAAGTGTGGTTTCACCTCCTCTGTATGAACAAGTGCCTTAAGCATTCACAGGCAGTGGAACTGGAGAAGATCATTAGAGAGATACTTTATCCTGCCAAAATCCTTTTCTTTGAATTAAGCCCAGATGGAGAATGCAGATGAAAGTGTGTGTACTTCTGCGTGTCTCCCTTTTACAACCATGTGTATGTGTGTGCGTGCATGGATGTTGGTGGGGCATCTATGTCAGTGCTTGAAAGACAAAATGCACTTAGATTGCATCTGGGCGTGTGTGTGTGTGTGTGTATGCTGTGTGTGCAGCTGAAGAATCCTTTTCAAAAAGCCGTCTCGCTGCTTTTGTGTTTACCATGTCATTACAACTACAAAGGCCATTTAACCTTAAAACCTCACAGTTTGAGTCCCTCTCAAACATATGGCCAGTGTTCCTCCCCTGGCTAAATGACTGGATGCATCCGCGTAGATTTCTGTTAACGAGCAGCCCTATCTGGAATCTGGTGCCCGTTAGGAGAACACACATATACAGTACACACGTGCAAACACAGGACACACACACGAAAACACACATCTAAGGCTGAGATTACAAAAGCCTTTGTCTGTGCGCTCAGAGCAGAGGAGAGACCTGGCAATGATTAGTGTTTAGAGGCTCGGGACTTTACTGATTTATGTAGAAAGTCTCAAAGGTGAGTTTTTTCTTCTAATTTAAACACAATCACTAAACTCCCCCCCTCCAAGTATTCAGTGTCACGCCACAGACATTGGAATGCCTTGTGATCATGCTGCACTTGTTGCACTCAGACATGAAACTTCAAAGACTTTGCTTTTTTATTTGCATAGCTCACATTCTAAACAAAAACTACAAAAGCAAATTCAGACATACTGGCCATGTGGTTTTCTGTTTAGCTATTGATTATGATAAATCAATTTGGAAGAATTAATGAATCCATTAAAGACAGATTTCAGAAATGCATGTCTGGTTCTCTAAAATGACTGGATGTTCTACAAATTGATTTTTTTTCTATTTTCTTACAGTTAAGGCCTGACCATAAACACAGTTGGACTCCAAAGTCTAGATCAGTTTAGCTGATAGAGACAAAAGATATTTCAGGGACCTGCTATTATTTTGAGACGGGGGAAATCAGTGGAGGCTTCGATGTCTGTTTCAAATTGGTGAAACCCTCCCAAACTCATTGTTGTCCTTGTTTGCTATCCAAGTAATAATCAGTCCCATTCCGTTTAATCTCTTGCTCTATAAACTTGCAACAGTGTGTGGTGGAGTTGCTTTGTTAAGTAAGCACAGAGCAATAAAAATATCAATTCCACAAAAAAAGTGAGAAACTATTAACAAACTGTTTTCAAAATTTAAGAGCATTAAGCCTACCATAAGCCTGTTGTTTACACCGTTACCAAACTCCTTCCAAATAAAAAGGTTTTACAGAAACCATTACTAACAGTTGCCAAGACTGTAGCCAAGAACATATCCAGTAAACAGACCGATGCAGGTGCAACGGAGAGCAAAGGTTTGTGCTTTTTCTTGTGATTTAACATACTGAATTTGTGCTTGGAAAAAATACAAAAGGTTAGACAATAAAGCTGGAGTGACAGCATACAGCTTCTGTATAAAGGTGTGAGGAGAAAAGACAGCTGCGTGATGATAAATCCAAGAAACACCATGTACCTGTTTCTGGCTGCTTGCCGGGACTCCTTTTCGCTCGCTGAGTTATGCCCCTGTTATCCTCCGTGGCATGGAAGTCGCTATTTCTGTGCAGTAACTTCTCCTGGCAAAACAAAAGAAAGTTCAAATAAATGTGGAAAAAAAATCTGAGTGAAAATGCACTGAGACTTCCTCAGAAAAATAATACCAGCCATGACCACCATATATTAATTCCTTGAAGCAAACAAAGGGAATGATATAAGAGTTTGAGAGCGAAACCATGTTACAAGTGGCCTTTCTATTCTTGGGGTATAATGTTTGCACAGAGACAACTTGAGGCATTTGAAAAGATGCGAGACACTCTCAGCCAGTACATTCATTGGTGGCCAAGTCATTGTCTGTCCCATTGGGGCTGTAATCTATCCTGTAACCCAAGTCACTTTTGTCTGTGTTTCTGCCGTTTGAGACAGTCACCTGGACACGACTGCTCTAAAATTCACCTTTTTATACAAAAGGAGGACATGAATCGTGTTTAATCTGAGAGCATTACCCATTCATATGGCACCTGGTCCCAGCCCTATTCACAGGTGGCATGAATAAGCTACAAAAAGTGAGTCAAAAGAAAAGGAGATGGTGAAGCTGGTCTGAGCTCATCCACATGAACGGGAAAGGCTACAGCGGTGGGTTGTTCCCATGGGTGAGTGAGTGGCGGGACAAACCGCATGCCTGTGTTCTTCTGCGACTGGTTCTGGTCGACCTACATTCGCATGAACTCTGTAGCACACACACAGACCTTTCTGTAACACACTTAATACATGAGCGGCTCCAACAACGAATTGTTTCATCCTAAGGATTCATGGTTTTAAAAACGCTGATTGTTCAAAGTCACTTTCTATTAAAGCAGCCAGTTCATGATCACATCTTTGGAGAACTCCCAGAACCCAAAACCCGCCACTTGAAACACAACAAGACCACCCAAAGCCTTCTTGTCGTCACTCTCGGTTCACACGTTGGAGCGTCTGCATAAATAACGTTTAAAGTACGAGGCATAAGGGCTCTTGACTGGCTGCGGACAGATGTCCAGACAATTTGTATTGTGCCGGACATGTGCTTGAAGTTTGTGTAACTTACATCGCTAAAGCTGTGACACGTGCAGCACCTTAGAATGGATCAAAGGATTAAAAAATAATAACGCATCAATTAGCCTTTCTGCTAAAAATGAGTCAGACAAGTTTACTGACAGGTACTTTGACCTCTCTTTTCCTTAGGGGCATATCTCTGTTCACTATAAGATGACATATTCCATGTTTCCATCTGTAATGCTTCAGTGGACACAGTTGTAAAACCGCAACGGTGAGAAATCTTCTCCCAAAAGCAGCATGAACTCCCATTGCCTCTTTGTGTGGTTTCAAGCAGAGCCACTGAAAGACCATAAGAACACAGACAAGAAAAGTTATGTTTTGAGTTTCTTCTGTACCTAGTTTCAGATGTGGGAACCCCCCCCTCCAAGTGAGTGAGGGATGAGCTGTATCATGTCGAACACCCCTACTGGCTGCGCTGGGCAAGCTCAAAGTGGTTAAAGTCTACAACCCTGACCAGCTGCCAGCCATGTCTGACCATATAAGCATGGGAATTCCAGCCTGATGGAGGAGCATGCGGTGGAATGGTTTATCGACACAGAACTCCAGATGTTCCTGCGACCAGCGACGTTTGCTGTTCATTTGGTGTGCAGGTGTCTCCACATCTCCTCTCCAGCTGTTGGCATATATGGGGGGCTTTTACCTCTCAAAGGATTCTGGGTGTATGTTCAGGCGTATGGCATTACACTTTCGTCTGTTCTGACAGCCAAACATGATTCAACAGCCAATTTCTGGCTCGAGATTAAGCTCCAGAAGAATGACAAAACAAACAAGCAATCTGCTAGGCTACTACCAAAATGGTGCAGCTGGTGTTTTAGATGTAAGGAACAAAGTAATTAAAAAAAAAAAAAAACGTTATTCCATTATTTGACTATGAGAAATGGTTTTGTGCCCTTGTTTGCTTCATTTCACTTCATTACAACATTTACAGCCTTCATACCCTTCAAAGGCATGCAGAGTTACAGTAAATCAGGATGACAACGTGTTGGTATGTATGCCAAGTGCCAACTATTGAGTAAACCAATCTTTTTCAGCACAAGGGAAAAAATGCTATTAATTAGAGGGCTTTCAAATCTTCAAAGTGTGGGGGGTGCTGTTGTGCTCAGAGGACGTGATTCCCTGTTGCTCCATGAGGATATGACTAAAATTCAGTCACCCCAGGGATGTGCAATTTTCTGATCACAAGACTTCTTTTTGCTCTATTAACACTATTACAACATGTATTCTCACTCCATTTCTATACCTACACTACCGAAATTCCCTGACATTCACAACATGTCAAACTGATTGGACTCTACAGCTCGTGCATTTTTAAACCACCACGCCTCTTGTACTGTTTCTAGCTCTGGTTTTTTACACAAACACAGACAATCTGGCTGCAGTAACGTCTCTAAAATCTTGGACTAGCAGTGAAAATTGGACACCAAATTGTAGCTGAGAACATGAGGTTACAAAGTTGAGGAGGTGAAACTGAGGGCTGCTGGATGAGGGTGCCAGATGCAGACTGGATGCCCATCACACTGATACAGGCATTACTAATTTTAATGGCATGCATACTGTTTGAGAATTGTAGCCTCTTAATACTCCAGTGATTCACTCTCCTGGAAAGAACAATGACAGTATGTTTTCTTCTTAAATATCACAAAAAGAAGTACCCGTATCTCAGCCAATATCAGATACTGCTCCTTGAAGTCCATGTGTTTCAAACCATAACTTGGGTAATTTAATAACAGCATCCATAGACTGTCAGTTAAAAAAAGCTGTGGAGCTCAACCTAAGGGAAATGTTGCCTGTCAGCAGCCATTCACACTGCAGATGTTGCAACACTTGCTGGCACAGCGATGTCGAGCTGAATGCCGTGAATGCCTTGAGAATTTATTCTTTTGGTAGATGTTTGTGACTCTGGACTTAATCTTTACTAGGCGTCTACGCCATGTGTCTGTCAAGACAATTCAGTCTTATATGGAAAAGTTTGTAGCCTCATATATCCAAAGTTTTTACCTCCTCTGCCTTGTGTTTTTATGACACTTGTGTCCATACACATTAATCCGGGATATGTAGGAGCACTCTAACTCTACATATGATACTGCTGTTTTAACTAATCATGCACTGGTCATAATTAAAGTAGATGTGGGTGACAGCCCACCCCAACTGCGCAAAGCATGTATTCTGCTGAGCACTTTGTGTCCCATCAAACTGACTTTTTTAATAGCCGTTAACTAGACTCCAGATGTTTCAGCATCTGTTCTTTGTGAGACTTTGAAGGCATACATCAGAGAAGAAAATTATTTCATATAATGGTTATAAGAAAATGTTACGCTATCTGAGCTAACACAATTGAATTTTATTATGTGAATGAGGGTCAGGCTGACTGGGTGACGCTCTTTTTCAGTAATGCCCTGCGTCACACTCGTACCTCGCACTTGAGAGCAACACGCACCTGGGAGGGGCTTTTTACTGTTGGGAACTGCGCAGGTCTGCGATGCAGCTGGGATTTACTGCCTTGCTCAAGGGCATACCGACTGTGACTATCGAGAGGAAGTTTGTTCACTTCCTTAACCCAAATCATAAATGACCAGATCATCTGCTCTCATTAAGAAGCAACTACGTGGATCTGAAAAGGTGTGAGACGTTAAGTGGTGCATAATTTGAATGTTTTATACAATGATCTCACCAAACGTATCATTTTTATTGTACATTTTCCTGTTACAGTGGATATTACTGCTTAGAAAATGTCTGAGAATCTGTAAACCTCAGGTGCCAGTTTAGACGGTAAAACTAAATAGTTTGTAATGTAATTTTATACACATCCTGACAAAAGTAAGTTGAAACTGTGTTGTCTTTCTTCAGATATGAACGCCTGGCTGTAATAGATTAACTTCAGTAGAACAAGTGACAGGTGGTGGCTGAAGTAGAACAGCACAAAAATGGATTAAAGTGTGATCACAGATAAAATATTGAATATTACCAGGCCAGAATGAACAAAAATAGTGTTTTCTTTTCATATTTAACTCGTATGTCAAAGGAACTTTATCAGTGCAATGCAAAGAAAGCACTTTTGCTTCTTGCTGTGCACTTATTGAAATTTCCAGCTTAAAAATTATGTCAATGTCATTTCCACTTTGAATGAAATCCTCCTTAATATTATACTAACACGATATCAACAGAGCAGAAACTGTCTTTCCAGTCTCTTGCTAAACAAGAGAATCATGCCAGAAAGAAGTCTGGATTTCCATTAGGTGCACTGTTTACCAGTGATTTATGACCAACACTGACAATCCCAGATGAAAATTATATGACACACTGAATTTGGGATGCACACGCTTCTTACACGATACGAAACCACACGCTTTGCCTTTTTTTTTTTTTTTTTAAAAAACAGAAAACTCCTCAACAAAGTAATACAAAACAATCTGAACAGTCAAGTCTACATTTTTGAGGACATGTTTTTATATTCTCTAACACTTGCCTGTGTACCTGCACATCACATCAAATTTCATGCTGCCCAAGTACCTTTGATGACACTTGTGTACAACATCCAATAAACAATTTTAGTTCTACAAAAGAGGTTCATCAAAGGAATGCCTGAAAAGCTAACAAGTGCGGCCTCTGCGTCCAAATGCCACATGCTCCTGTTTCTCCAACTATGTAAACTGTTGGATGTGTAATCAGAGTTGTTTAATGCAGACATCTGGCAAGGACAGCATCACAGCACTGTTAAATATTTACATCTGGGCCACAGTCTTTCACCTCATGAAGCATCACCATCTGGCTTGAATACCAGGCCCATCTCACTCAGCTTAAACCAGGGAAACCACTACTCTCCAAAATAAGCTTAGCAAAAGACACACCGACAAATGAAAAGGCTGAGCTTCCCACTTACAAAAGGAAAATGTTACAAAACAGAGCATTTTACCGGCGATGTATCTAGATAATAAACGCCTCCATCCTAAATAAGCTGAATTCCTTGAGCGACTATCAAGTTGACGGTTCAGCACAACTAAAGGTCTTGCCAATACCCCACAAGGAGGATCATTTTCTCTGCAAAAAGGTTATACAGCCGGTGACATATGAGCTAATTGAGCAAGCGATGTAAGGTTGAGACCTACACTCAGTCCCTTTGTGCTAATAAAATTAGGGAGTGTGTGGTGGTGTGCTGTGCTGTGGTGTGGTGGTGGTGGTGGTAGGGGGCTGTTGCCAAAGCCACAGACAACACAATGAACATTCAATCAGCCTGCTGCCAGAAAAGAAAACACATGTGAGACGAGGTTGGCTCAGCTCCAAGTACCAACTGCCCCATCTAAGTCCTGATGAATTTACATCAGCCCCTGGGCTTTACACCTGCTGGTGATCCAGTTCATTTTCTGTCCACCTGCTCCAGCACATTGACTGACCCATCTGTGAGAATCCAGCTGGGCTTTGAGCATCAACCTCTGTCTGTTTAGAGGAAGCTCTGGAAACTGGCTAAATTAAGTTAAATATGGTTTGATCAAAGAGAAAAATGAAAGCATTTGTATGAATAAATATGTTAACTGAGGGTTAAACTGTGATTTTTCTTCAAATAGCAGTTTCTTGGAAGACTCTAACTTTCTTGGCATGCCTAGGATGTATTTACCTCAAGCGCAGACTTTGGCCAGGTGACAGACTTAAAGCTCATATCTTTGCGCATCTTTATCCAAGAAGCTGAATCACGCACACAGGAGCGTTAACTCAAAACATATTTGTCTGGAAACTGAGCTAAGAAAACTTCGTGACAGGCTACTGTAAAATAAGTTGCCCAGAAACATGCCATAACAGAGCACAGACACAAAACCTGACACCGTGATATGGGAACAGGAGGACTGAACAGAGGTGAATGAACACGAACAGTCGCAGTGTGAGGAATGAAAACAATGTCGTGTAGACGACGCTGCTGTAGCTTCTGCGTTAAGAGTTTTAAGTTTCTTTCTGCTGGATGTTTTTACCTCATGAACCTCTGCGCCGCGGCTGCTGCCGGAGTCCAGTCGCGGGTGGCCGGGCGAGAGTAGCGCCGCCGGGTCAGGTAGGTCACTCCCCGCAAGTGTCAACATGGAGTCCCGCTTCTGGTGGATAATTTCCCTTTTGACTTCGGAGCGCAGATCCAAATAGCAGACGAGGGTGACAGCGTGCAGAGACAGCGACAGCAGGAATAATCCCAGGAAGACAACACTGCTGCTCCGGCTCCTACACTTCTTGTTACACGTGCAGGGAGCCGCTCTGGGCATCACTTTGTCCGGGAAATCCTCCGCGGATGAACCATCGCATGCCATTATCGGACGGAGCGCGAGTCAGATGCTCTTCCTCTGCATAATCAGCTCGTTTGTCTCGCGCGGGCCGCGGCTATTCATTAACGTGGAGACTCATAGGTGCAGCACCAACAGGTCGGCGCAAACTTCTTCGAGTATCTGTAGTAACAATGGAGACCCGCCTACCTCTTCTGTGATTGGCCCTGGACGACAATGAGCCCGGGCCAGAGGCTGTGGGCTCTTGTGATTCAGCCGTGGGTGCAGCCAGGTGCAGTAGCAGAGCGACACCTGATGGAGGAGCTAAGCTACTGCAGCGCCTGTCAGACGCTTTAGATGGGAGGATGTTGTGAGAATATTCCCCTCTTTGTGTTTGGAGTTGTGATTATTACTCAGCACTCTGGGGCAGGAAAACACATTTCGTGACCTTCCTCATTTATTTTCTGCTATGTGAGTGTGAATGGGAAGAGGTGGTCAGTGACGTAATGCAATGTTTATGCGTGTGTTTTGTGTGTTGTAGGCTTTGGGCATGCTATTTTTCATTGGGGTACTTTGTTTGGCACTTTGTTTTGTTATGTGGGTGGCACATGGGCGGTGGTCCTGTGTGAAGAAACCCTGGTAAATACTGCCCAGTGTTGTTATTGAAAAAGAGCAAGCAGTGGATGATATCATCATCTCATCAAAGAGTGGAAACATATTGCAAATTATGTTCTTAAACAGACTACACATTATATAATTATATTTAACTGCATCTGGACCATGTCAGGCTGAACAATATGATAGCAGTCCTGGGGGAGAGTCAGTGTCACAGTGAGGTCAGCACCGCTCTGTGTACAACACCATCAAATACTCTAAACACGTGTCACTCAGATATACTTGGGGAATAGTTTGACATTCATGTTAGCAAAAAGCCAGCTGAGGACAACGCTTTAACAAGATTTAATGTGGCACTGTGGTTTCTGAATTTTCAACATCCAAAGCAGGCCTTAGTTTGGTTCTTTTCAGATGTAGACACTTTGATCTCTGAAGCAAGGAACCAGAGGTAGCCTGTGAATCGTTGCGTCCTTGAGCCTTGACTTGATGAAACCAGTGCACTGAAACTCGAAGGCTTGATGGATCACCAGCTTAGATTGGTTTTCAGGCAAGTGCCACAAAACATCTATCTTTATTTCTTTTGGACGAAACCTGACATTTTTGTGCACTTGACCTACAGAGAGATACACTCTTTCATGATATGAGCTCATGCTGACACTGAGTAATTACTGGCTGTTGCTTGGAATTGTGGAAGGAAATAATGGAGAAGAATAACGTCTGGAGATCAGAAAATAGCTTTTCATCACCGTGAAATGTTTTTAGCATTAACTTGATTACCATAATAAGCTGAGAAAATATTTCTTAGGGCTGATTCTGTTCTCGCTGCTCCTTCATTCAGTTCATTTCTCCTCTTCCTCTGTTCATTTGCAGAAAAAGTGATTCTAGTCATCTGCCACTGAAGGGCAGCATTGGCAAGCCATAAATCAATAACTGCATACCACTGTCCTGATGAACTTGAACATCTTCATTTTGTTTGAATAGTGCACTTAAAATTAATATTTAAATTAATATTCTCGACATATCTCTGTGGATGGATCTCTTCGCGGAGTATTGATGACAAATTTAGCGTAGTCCTCCCTTCTCTCCAAGGACAGAATTTTTCCATTGTTGGAGAATAAGATAGAGAGAAAGACATTTAAAGTAACCCTCATAGGACTTGTGACTGAGGGCTCAGCTTAAGCATGTTTGCCACGCTTGCATCCAGGCAGCAGGCACAATGACTTAGGGAAGCAGATAATTCAGCAGTGGAATAGTTAGGCACATTCATTTCCTATAATTTCAACCAATTTCAGTTGGTTAATATATGTATGAAAATGGCTTCGGGCTATTTTCTCTTTTGAATTTTATTTTAAATCATTTTTTTTTTTGTGGGGAGAGGAGGTCAGGCAGCTCTGAGGTAAAGGTCAAACTCAACATAGTGTCAGAGCCTGAGTCACCTGCATCTGTTGCCTTTTTTCAGACAACACAACATTAAAGCCTGTGAAAATTAAAACCAGTTTCATTGTGATTGGGGTCTTTTTTGGCATCGAAAAGCGTAGGAATAATTCTAATAACATCCCCTGGGCTTCAATGCAGCATTCATAAATGCTGTGCCACTCTATCCTCTCTGAGCTTATAACAAGATTTAGAGGCTTTCCCTGCCAGATGATAGAGTTTTGCAGGAGGAATAGGCACTCTTATATTCTACCATGGAGAGTAGAGCAGTGGGCTGAAGCCTGTGGCTTCAACAAGCTGTTGGAAGATGATGGCTGCTTGGTCTCAACAAAATCATATCTGTAAAATTCTCCTTTCTTCTATTCATTGATAAAATTAACAACGACTTTGAATGGCTAATATAAGGAGTCATTTATGAGCTAAAGTGATTCATAGTGCATACAATAATACTATTTAACAAGACTGAATGTAATATATATTATGCTATTATATATCATAGTAAAATTTCAGACCTCTCCCAGTAAACGACCTGTTCAGGACTGATTGTTTCTGCACTTTGGATTGCGGAGGTGTACCCTTGGCTAATTGATATGCTGCAGCATTTGATTCCCCACCTATAAATCTTCTGTAAATTGGACCATCTCTCCCATTTCCCTGAACAATGATTAATTAATTCTTGTTGTGGGTGTCTGTCTTAAGAGTGCTTATCATGATGGGAGAGCACCTTTTGTTTCTGCCCATCCTTTTTACTGTCTCATTCTCTTTTTCTTTTCACAGTTCCTTTGTGTGGAACTCAGTACTGAAAAACTTTATGTAAATGCAATTCATTTTTTTTATTACATATGGTGTTACTGCAGTTTGTGGCCTTTTTATCATGTAAACCAAAGCAGTTAGCTAAAGGATCCTAAAATGCTTTATAAAACTGACACAGCTATGAATATCTCCCACATTACTCAGTGTTATTTGTGAATATAAAAATACTCAGTGCAGCTTTACGAGTAGTATTAGTGCAACTACATGTAGCTACATAGTTCCTCTCTCAACTGGTAAGGATTGCAGTGTCTCAAAGTGAAAGCTCAGAATCAATAATGTATAGTCAAGTGAAATTGCAAAAGTTTCACATTTGTCCTGCCACTTAAACTTTATGCACAATTTCATTTAACTTTCCATCCCTAAAAGCTGTTTTCCTTTGCCAAGTTTCTTTCTTTAAGGCAATTTATTAAACAGTGATGTTTTGCTGTATAGGCTGTAATTTCTTGCCTTGCCTCAAGCTTAGCAGTGCTCCTAAGTGAGTAAGCTTGTCTGTTACACTATAGTACAATCAACAGAGACAATTATTCTGCAACTGTACTTATTAATGAAAAGCTGAGGACCTGCGAGACACACAGCACACTCTCATGACACATTGAAGAGCTGAGGAAACCCTATAGGAACACAGTCCTGCCAAAGAACT
Organism: Helostoma temminkii; assembly: GCA_900302695.1. Classification (NCBI taxonomy): domain Eukaryota; kingdom Metazoa; phylum Chordata; class Actinopteri; order Anabantiformes; family Helostomatidae; genus Helostoma; species Helostoma temminkii. The sequence goes on along the minus strand of OMLM01020709.1, from coordinate 42,200 downwards.
AATTTAGTGTATAGCAAAAAAAATCCTTCAAACAAATCCCTGTACTTATTAAACCTATGCTTAGTTATCAATGTACTAATGTCTAGGCAATATAATTATAAAACATAGTTGAACTAATATTAATCACGGTTTTATGTGACTGCAGAATATAAACAGTCATTAAATAACTCAATATATAGTGTAGGGGTACATACCTGTCTCTGTGGTGATTAAATCTTTAAATCACATTATGAGTCAATATATTTGACAGCGGCCTCTGTGTTTATAATGATGAACAAACACAAGTATCTCCTGACTGTAATTCATCTCAACCCCAAGGAGCATTAAAGCTCTTAAGCCCTGTATATCAGCACTAGACTACTGTAGTACATGTACAACACTTACTTAAAGCTGCAACATATAATTTTTTTTGTCACATGGTTGCAGTAGATTATTTTTTTCCTCTGACATTTTTCATTATAGTTACCTATTTAAGCACCGAGCAGATTTGAAGCACCCTTTTAAATATGATCAATATTCACCATCTCTTTAGCTCTGCTGATGGTCTCCTGCTGTTTAGGGGAAATATCTTGCTGTGATACTATGTTCAAATAGCTGCTAACGTTCGTAGTAGTGACAGTGAACAGTGGGTTTGATCATGTGTCAGCTATTGTATGTGAGCAGTTATTTATCTTTAGGTTCATCATCAGTATCAATCAGCAAACTGAAATAAACGGAATAATTAATATGCAATAGTTTGTGTTTAACAGCAGTGTAATATAAACAGAAGAATAAAATCAATCTCTACATTCATCTAAACATAATCTGTTGTGGGCTTTTTCTATTTTCTTTAAGTGCGGAATGTGTGTCACCGGAAAGAATCCACAAGATATGGATCAAAATCCTCCAAGCCATTATCCTACTCAGATTTTTCATGGTTTGCTGCCAGCTCCATCATTGTAGGAATGTTTACGTTTTGGGTTTTTAGGCATCAAATTGCTCAATAACCCACAGCAGGTACTGTGATAGAGAGATAATTTGGACGTCTTGTAGACGCTTGTATATTTTGCAAGTACTATGAAGCTGACTTCAATAAAGAGTTGAAATATGAGTGAGGTGCATGTTTATATGAGCCTTGATATGTGCCAGGATGATGGTTTACAGCCTCTCTGCTCCCTGGATGTTTCCACGCTGCTTGTTTCTGAGACTCATGTGCCTCCGAAGGCACAAACTCTGCCAGCTTCAATAAACAGTCACTACCTATATCAAAACCTCTAAGTCAGACCAACAGCATGATCAGGAGCCATACCCGAGGTGAGCCCAGAGGTAATCTACCTTTCACTCTCGGTGCTGCTCTCTTTGTTTATATCTTTTTGTGTTTTACTTGCTTATCTTTTCTCCTGGTTTGTAATGGGATGGATATTTTGCAGCATCACTCTCTTGATTCAACTTCACAAAATCCTCAACAATATAATGCACCAAAAATCCACCATATCTCATATCCCATGGATTTCCATTTCCCAACCAGGACCCAGTGACCTTAGTCCATTTCATATGCCTCCAACCATGCACTTGGTCACACATCTTCCTTCCTACGTCTCCCTGAATTTCACTCTTGTTCTCATTCACTTCCCAGCACGGTCATTGCTGGGGAGAAAAATATCCGTTTGCTCAGGTCAGTGTTCATATTTTCTTTCCTCATGGGGTGAGTTCACCTGTACTCTACAAGATGAATGACTCGAGAGCTCTCGCTGGGAAACGGCTGTAGTTAAACAATACAACTCCCCCTTCCACCCAACAGCTGAATGGACAGGCTCAAAAAATGTGAATGGGAGGTGTTAAAAGGCCAGCCACTGAAAGTAATTGCTGTTGTGTTCACCAGAAAGAAAGAAAACAACTTACAAAGAAGTTGTTTGCAGCACACCGTGAGAGCAACATATCAAATTGCTCGAGCAGTGTCACGGTGACACAGGTTCAATCACCCGAAATGAACTAATTCATTTTCAAAGCATGAATTCTCTGCGATTTTCACAAACACCTTCTGCTGCTGCACCCAGCACCTTCACACTTTGGTGACTTTAAAAGGCAGCAAGAGACAACTGTTTGAAAAATGTGTACTCTGATACCCAGACATCATGTAATGTGGTGTCACTAAACTACACACTGCACTCTCAGGTCTGCAAACCTGGCTGACTGCTTTATACTAAAGCATACCAGTGGGACGAGAAAAAGAAAAGATCCAGCTCTGGTAAGTTCAGCTTGTAGGAAGCTTGTGTTTTATCTGTTGATATTTTTTGTCTACACCTTTCACAGTGAGTGATAATCTGCTGTTTTCTATATAAGATGTTTAAATGTTGTGGCACAATTTGGTAGTACAGTTATTAATCTTACGTGTTTATGTTTTAGTTAGCCTTTGCAACTTACATTAAGTCTTACTTTTCTACTTCTAAACACTACTGCTATTAAGTACGTGGGGCAGTAACACAAAATTCTTGTCATGACTATGGTGCTAGGTTATGCTCTGCGAGATCATGTGTATCAAAATCTTTGCTTTCATGGAAATTCATCCAACAGTTTTGAGTAATTTAACTCAAACAACAAGCCAGTAGGATTCATCCTCTGAGGACTATCACTGTCTGTTCAAAATGTCATGGTAATACATCAAATAGTTCAGACATTTCAGTTTGCACTAAACTAGAGCCAGACTGCTTGAAGTAGATTTTTTTATGGAGAAATACCTATTTATTTCAGAAGTATCAAGTTTCTTGAAACCACTGACTAACGTGTTCCAAAAATGTATCTAAAGTGTCTCCCATGGTGTTTGTATGTGCGGCTGAGACACATTATTGTGGTGTGTTGTGTCCAAGAATGGAGTCTTGAGTTCAATAACCTGCCAGTGGATGGATGATTTGCAGTCAGTAATACCTCCTGCATAGAAGCAAAGTACATGCTATCAGCATGACTGCATGGCTAGTGGGCCAGCATGAGGTTAAAGGCCAGAAAAAAGGAGTTGGTAGTCAGGAAAGGGGAAATCGACATTTATTAATAGATTTTTGTGGCTATGTCACTGTGAAGTCATCCCATCAGCTTCAATCAATAAAATACCTCATCTAAGTGAGGAACATCTCCAATGCAGATACAAGTTCAAGGCCTGGATGTAAGTGTCATAACTTATGTTATCAAGAACGTGTACAAAGGTCCAAGAATACATTTTGACTTCAGTGTTATAGGGTCCCCTCTGGCATTTTGATAATACATTCAGCGCACTTTATCATTGTGCTGTGTGGTGCCTGGTTTTCTGTCCAGCCCTCACAACAGCCAGGCTATACACAGTGTAAGAAATGTTCAGTTACAACTGTCTTTGACATTTGTAGATGATCAAAGCACAGGGCCACCTAGCACTGTTTGGAACTGTCTCATCCATCTCATGGGAGAAAACCCTGGATGATTCCCATGGAAAACCTTATGGAAGCACCTTTGCACTCCCTTATTCGCTTATTCACTGATATGGAGACTGAATTTAAACTACTTCTACATTGCTGACTGGTGGAAACTTGTAGTTTTTTCAAGTAATCTTTCAGTGTCAGTGGTTATTTATTGACACCTATAGTCATCACAGGATTTATTACCAGCTAAATTAACAATTCAATAAGTAAAGCTTTGTATCAGATTTATTACAGGTGCCACACTACATTACGTCTGCGGTTCTCAGTGATGTAGTATGATGTAGATGTAGATTTAATTCTGCTAAGCTCAGAAAAGGTGTTAGTGAACTACAATGACCATAATTTATTGTACCTATATGACATAATACATCTGTGTGTCACACCATCAGTGCTTTTATGATTTGTAACATGTCTGTGGCAACACAGGTTGAAGGGAGAGTAAATTTGAAATTTACCCTCAGTGGTCAGGGGGATGTGCATCAGTCACATGGTGTTACAATTTCACTAGCTCACACAGATGGGCTTTGGCTGGACAGTACTTTTGTTTAAAATGATGTCATAGTGGTAATCCCAGCATCTTTCATCCTCCATATTCAAATCAACAATAAAAGCTTCTAAACATGTTCACATTTGTTCAGATTTAGAAGTGTTATTAAAAGAGTTCAAGTTTTTGCTCTGAACATCTCAGTTTGACCTTGAAAAGTGGCTCAACCCTCCAGCTGTCACTTTGTGTTAAGACTTTTTTGCTGATCATCTCAGCTCCTTTACACCCTCTATATCCTTCCCTCCATCTCATTATCTCTGCAAATATCATAACTTATTCAAAAGCTCTTAAAAGGCAGACTAAACCCTGACACAGCAAAATCCACTTGGAGTCAGCCAGTTCATCAAGACACCTCATCAAACATGCACAACCCAAAATACACACACATACATACAGACGCGAGTGCTAATTTAGCTTTCAGGGAAGCGTTGGCCAGTGGTACTAACTTTCCTTTGACTCCTCTATATAGTATCTCATAAGCGTGCAAGAGCAAGATGTTGTCCTCCAAGAAGTCAGGACACACTATATAAAGTGCAACCCTGCTTCAGGCTGGACAGTGGGAGAAGTCGTACTTGGCACAACCTGCAAGCAACCTGTGCAGCTTTGGTCTGGCACAAGTAGAGCCACTAACCTGAAAACCTTTACATTATGTCGTCAGCTGTCACATCCTCGGATAATTTTCCCTCCTGGCATTCAGCACTAGAATTACCCACACCTGGTTGCCATGTTGGTCGCATGTTTTTGATGAAAATTACTTGCCAAGAAGGAATGCTTTTCAATAGTCGCTCACAGAATAACTAAAGGCTTTATAAGGGACCATACGCCTGTCTGACAACACACTCCCAATGTTGTGTTAAATCCCATATGCAGCTGTGTGTTACTGAGAGCGTCTTAATGCACGTGTGTGTGTGTGTGTGCTGTTAGGTAAACGGTCCTCTTCAGCTTTATTACCTGGCCATGAATCATGAGCCTTCATTACAGCCTGCTCATTGTGCTCTGAAGGTTAAGCAAACCAATTAGAGTTCCCCACACGCCGTTGGGGTTCTCAGCAACAACTGCATCCCCACCTCTTGCATTTTAAATAGGCAGACGAGGATTAAAGAGAAAAAGGAAGCGAGAGCTAGGAATGAGGATGTTTAGGAGGCTGGGAAATGTTCACAGTTGGCAGTACAAGAGAGGAAAAGAAACTGTGGCATAAGAAGAAGAAGAGAGAGATCAGGAAAAGAAAAAGCAAGCAAGAAAGAAGCCCTATTAAAAGAAATGACACCGTCATGGTTCACTGACTGCCTGCACTGGGCGGCAGTACCGCTGTGCTTAATGCTCTCTGGCTGTCAGCGCCACAGTCAGCAGTACTGCCTGGCTGCTCCCTGGGGGAAGCTGTGTTGGTCTATGCTCTCGATTAACTCTGCTGCTTATTAGAATAGATACCGGGAAAGGATTCAGCCAACCAAAGAGCAGACCCGATAGAGTGCACACATAGCATACTGTAATCATAATGTGAAGTGTAATTTTGAGAGTCCCTCGCCAAGTCAGATTTGATTTTTAGATACAGCAACAGCAGCAGCGCAGTCAGATTCTTTGATTACAGCCACATTTGAAGTCCCTATGCACTAGTTTTGACTCACACACAGAGGCCTTTTTAATTGTCATCACATTCACTCTCCTTGGATGAATGAGTAGTTAGACTGTCTTGTCAAGAAGATGTAAAAGCCTGTGTGCATCCGCATCGGGAAGAATTTGGCACCATGTGTTGAGACTGTGAAAGCACTCGTCTCTCTCATATTCTGGTGAGCACCCTGGGGATACAGGTACACAGAAAGAACTGTCAAGGTAAGTTCTGAGAAACAGCAGAAATTATAGCTTTCATCCGAACGCAAAGCGGATAAAGGTGCCTGAAATTGGTTCTTTTCAGAACGGTACAAAGAAAGGTCACTGTGTTGGCGAATTGTGACAAGAAGTAGCGTTTAATAGTATGTGCTGATGTTTTTTTTTTTTACCTTGTCTCAGTGGATGCTAAATTAACATGACCACTGACCTTCTCATAAGTTTGTAGATATTTTAAATAAGCCGGAACTGAGCTCTGCTTTTGTGCACAGCTAGAGAGGGACAGAGATATAAAGATTCAAGGCTAGGAAAGGCTGACTCTGGTGCGCTAAGTTGCCATATTAACATTTCAGAGGGAATAGTTGAGGAATCAGCTAGGAAACAAAAAGGCTGGATCAGCACTGACTGACAGAACCAAGGACTTATGTTCAGTAGAAAAAATTCCCTTCTCGTCTTCCTCTTTCCTTTTCCTTCCAGCTCCACTTAGCCAGACCACCAGCTAAAGATGAATGACTGTCAGGCTTTCATTGTGTCTGGCCCTTTTTAGCTAGAATCATTGTTTGTTCAAAGGCTTTTGAATTTCTGTTTCCACACATACATATGCATTATTGTTATAAGAAAATTCAGTTTTTGCAAATGGAAACTTTTTCCTCAGTGGTCATGAAAGGTCGAAGCCAATTATCGGTGGTGAAGAGAGCATGTACAATACTGTGAGCTGCTACAATTTGAGCCACTTGTATTTCACTTATTTCCAGTTTATGCTCCTTAAAAATTCTATTCCACTACATCTACTTTTTACAAATATTGTACTGTTATCGTTTACTGTACTACCATTGTTCATTTTAAGTATTTTATGTGTCCTTATCAACTGTTAATGTTTTTTTAATTGCATCCAGCCTTATTCTTCTCACACCAAATAGACATACCAGAGACATAATGTCACTGTCTGTGCTTGTATGTACAGCTATTTACTGCTTTTTTATACTCGGTGTGCATGTTTGCAGATGTACAGTATCACTGGTTGAATGTGTTGTTCTATTCTCTGGTGCATGTAATGTGGGTCCAGGAGCTGCCCTGGCAGTTAGACACGCTAGTCTCTCTGTCCTTCAGTCAGATTTCCTTGAAGCAGAGCAGGACACTGGGATACCAGCTGCTACCCTGTCAGCTTGACCTGCTTTAAAATGCCACCATCACCACACAAAAAGAACCTTGAAATGCCTGTTACTGCTGAGCACTGGCTTCCCATTCACTACCCTCTGAAAGCCTCACTCACTGCAACCTGATAACAGCTCCAGGTGTCTGGGTGGTGTTCAAACAGCTGCCTATAGTCTCCACTCAGGTAGAGTTGCTCAGTCCTAACACCCATGCTTTCACAGTCTCCCTCCTTTACTTTTTTTCTCCTACTCCTCTTGCATTCTTATGCCTATTGCCCGTTTCACAGATCCACTCATTTTCCCTTTCCCTGCCCCTCTGCCTGGGAAATCTTTGTTAAAGCCTCCTTCAAAGGATGATTTTGCATTGATAAATGTGGGTACCGAGTTCCCTGACAAAGTCACTTCAGTCTGTATAGTCTTCAGTTCAGTGCCTTTCAGCACCATTTAACTGCACCCCGGGATGGGACTAATATTTACAGCAGTCAGCAAGTTTATTATGGCTGATATTGCTCTGGAAGCTTCTGTTTCCATATGATTTTTTTGGAATGTTACATCTCTTGCGATGGTTTATATAAGGCGAGGTAAAACCATTACAGTTCTTTTTATGCTATTTTATGGCTTTTGTACATTATTCATGTGCTAGGTCATTCTGGGTAAATTACTTCTGGGCATCCCAGTTCTCATATTGAACCCTAAGGATGTGTATTTCTCTTTTTTTGTTCCATGTTGAGCACAGCACAGTGTGAACATGTGTGTTTGGATTTCATAACCTGTCTGTGAGGCACTGGCTAGAAGTAATTCTTACAACTACTTTGTCTTGCTTCTATTCCCATACCACACATGCGTAAGTGGCCAGACACTACCTCCTTCCATGTCCCGCTCGAAACCAGAGGCCACCAAAGTTGACTCACTGAATTAAAACTAGGTCCCTTATTTCCGGCACCTCAGGGTACAATGCAAGTGCTCAAAAGTTCTTCCTCCATTTAAATTATGTGACTGGAATGTGAGAGTGTTAGTTTGACCCAGTTTTTCTATTATCACAAAATGTTGAACATGCAAAAAAGGGAAGATGAGCCTTAAAATGAGAAGACCCACTATATCCTTAAGGCACATGGCTGGAATGTAATCCACCCGACCCACTCATTCTGTTTGCCAGGGAAGAAGACAGTCAACTATTTTTGATATATTCATGTTCCATTCGTGAACAGAGCACCTGCCTTCCTCTTGTCGCTGCCTTCACTTGCATGTTGGATTCCTGTGTGGATGGCTCCTGTCCCATGGGCCCTCTGGCACTAGAGGTAATAGATTCACGAGGCAAGTATCAGTCAGACATAGAGCATGTGAGCGTCTCTTCTCAGTGTAACTAAAGAGTCTGATGAGACGTGTCCTCAGCTTCCTGTCAAATCTCACCCCCAGAGTGTCATCATCCTTGACCAAGAGGACAGTTTCATCTGGTGAGCTGATGAGGATAAGGTAATGTCATTACCTATCTGATAATGTTCAGACAAGAACAATAATATTTTACAAATTTAAAGCAGCTGCCAGCTTTTTAATTTTAGACTGTCAGTTCTTACTCACTGGCTGCAGTGCAATTAGGGAATGATTTAATAGTGCAATTAAAATACTGTCAAGGGTTTTCAGTCGTGTTTACATTTGAATTCCATTGTTGAAAGCTTAAAAGGCTTTCAGTAGTTATTTGGGATGAGATTCTGCTGTCACACAGCTGGGCGAAACTGGAATCACATCAAAATGTTGATGAATCCTCCATTTCCTCAAAACATCCCTGAGACAGTGATTGTTCTCATAGCTTATAGCAAAGGGAAGCACAGCTGCTCTGTTAAGCTTTGAATTTGAAACAAATGGTTCATTGGTCAATGTTAAAGTGGGACCATTGCACCATGTGCATGGGACTGTAGTTAGAGCATTGCATCTAAAAAAAACAAGATCAAAAAAGTGTAAGGAATTGTTTCAACCATGTTTAACAAACATAAAACTGCAGCATGTCTAGCTAACTAGCTCAATGCGGTGGTATGTCCATGTAACAAAATGGTGTTGTACAAGAACACAAATTGTGTTACTTTATTGTCCTACATACACCAACAACTGGGGAGATAAGGTGCTAACTTTTTGAATCATTCCTTTAGTCTTAGTGATTTATTAGGAGGGTACGGCCACCAGGAACATGTTTGTCAGGGTTAGTGTATTAGTACAACTCATTGAAAGTCGCCTGGACACTGGGTTTTTAACCAACTCAGAAATAAAGTTAGCTAAAATTCATGACAGCTGACAAAACCAGAAGTTAAAAATGAACAGCTTGACAGGCAACACTAGTTAAGACAGAAGTCAGTTCCTCCTGAGAGGTGAGATTTACTTTGGTGGAATCATTATGCAGTTATTAGCCTAAAATCCAGTATTTATATTGATGTAATGGACAGAGCTCAAGTTGTCAAAACTAGATAGAAACTTGCACACTGCCAAAAATCTAACATTTCAGTGCACACACACGTTCGCATTTTGCTTCCTGTGACGCCAGCTGTACGTGTCAATGTGTATTCGTGCTGCCGTTCAGCCCCTCATCCCTCTGCATATATTACTCTTTTCACTGCAGATGGTTCAAACTGCAACAATTTGAGTCATGTTTCATAAAGGCAAGCCAATTATTGAAAACATATTCTTTGACGCATTTGCCATGAATGACTTAAATTAAAGCGTTTTGGAGACTAATTCACTTTGCATCATAGAAACTTATGTCACGGGGTCCAATTTACAACAGGGAGCACTGATGGAAGCTTTAGGCTTGCCGCAGTAGGAGGGTGGTATCATGATTAATTTAGGCTTGTTTTGTCAGAGCAGGAAGCCACAAAAAAGCTCATTACAATCAGCTGGGTTTTGTCACAGTCCAGGCTCCCTGTAATCTCCCATAGAGAAGCAGAGTGATACAGCCTCTCTGAATATGCATTGATGATGATTGCATGATTTATGCATGAGCGTCATGGCACCTTAAGACTATCCCGCCCAACACAAGTCCTTGAAATTCTGAAATTAGAGCTTTTGTCACTGTTCTCAAAATGTTTGTTTTAGGCACTCGACTACATCGCTCACAGAGCCATTCTCACATGTATTGGAACACAACTGAATAAGTGTTTAACATTGAAGTATAAGATAACAGCGGTGTGTTTGTTTGAATATTTACTAAATGCTTGTACAAAGTCATTAGGAAAGATGTTGTGAGCTGTCATGTTTCCTTTTAGATTACACTCAGTATTCAGTTTGTTGCATGTCTCTGTTTGACTTTGGGCTTTCACGACATTACCTGCAATTAGGCTCTTGTAATTGCCTGACTTGTCAGTAGTAGACTTGAATTAGGATGGTGATTGATGGTGACGTGAGAGTCACTGGAGTGATGAGTGCCTTGACCTTCCAGTGAGCTCAACTCATGTGGGTGTTGACCCTTTATAAACTTTATAAACAGTGCCTCCAGACAGTCCCTGCATGTGCAGCTGTTGCACCTCTTAGTTTTCCTGTTAGCTCCCGTAGATGATGATGCCCTGTTTTTTTTCAAAAGTTGCTGCCTTTTGCTCATAAACATACAAGTACTTTGCCTGATTGGACTTAATTGGACCATGTGGATGTGAAAAGGCTGGTAAGGCCTGCTTAACGCTTCATTATGTGAGAGTTAAAAGTCTCGTATCTACAGCTCTGGTGAGATCATATACCTGTTTGTGCCAGTTCACTCTCTGGATGGATAAACTTTCAGACTCAGCTGGACAGAGACATAAGTCACTGGCAGATTAGTGAACATTCACTATAGCAATTGACAGATCACATAGATGAATGATGGAGGGAGGCTTTTCTAGCATCTTTAAAGAAAGTTCTCACTCTCAGGTGGTGTCCTGGCTATCTGAAGAGGAGGCTGCTTGGCTCAGTTAGCCGATTAGCAGCAGTACTAAAAAAGTACAAACCAATCTTGAGTCTTTGATGTCCATATGCATAGGAACTCTCTCTTCCCTCTCACTACAGACTCCTATTTTCCCACTCACCCATTCATCCCCTCCCACTCTGCTCTGCAGCTTTCTTCTCTCCTCACTCTCTCATCTCCTCTGCTGAGTTAGATCTCTTCCATATTCTTTCAGCTCAGGTCCGCAGGCTGACAGACTTATTTAACAAGCGCCTGGCAGGCAGGGTGGTGGATGTGGCAGCTGTGGAAAAGAGGTTGATGCCGACCTCAGGAGAGTGAATCCCACGGAGGAAGTCTCCAGATGGACTCGGTTTGAAGCAGTTCACCCCTGGTTCTCCTAGATGAGCCACATATGGGATGACATTACATATTTGAATACTGAATGCAGCCTGACTATAATTAATTACCTGACTGCATTTAGGTCTTTATTTACATACTGCACCTGATACTGTTGAAGAGTTCGTCGTCAGATTGGGCAGTGCCTCATCTGCTCTACCCCAAACTGCATGGCTTAAAGTAAGGTTATTATATTAATGCACACAAGAAAGACCTTTGCCAGCGTGCATTTACAATGTGTGCTTTGATCTATTCCTGCTTCAGTTCTTCTCTCTCCTCTGACTTACAGGCTGCTGGTATTCTCCCTGCATGTTTCTGTGCTGACACTGCTTTCCTCTGCATCCCATTGATTCAGGAGCCTGAGTGATAGATGGGTTTAATAAAGCAAGGTGCAGTCCCCCCAAATAAATGAGCAAACGCAGGATTTATTACCAACATCTGCATTTTAAGGGGTGTAAACAGGGCCTAAGATGGGAAATACAGTTTCAAAGATTCCGGCATCCAAAGTCTGGACACACACAAAGAGTTAGACGCACATACTTCCAGCCAATGTCTTTTCTCATCTTGTCTCTCATTCTCTGTGTCACTTAATTCTCACATCTTTTGTCATTCATTTTTCTCCTTCAATAAAACATCTTGGTTTGCCAGAGCTCCGTTTGACGTGTCTTGTCTTCTCAGTTACTCACATTCTTCAGTCTTTTTTCCTCTCCACTCATATTCTGACAGACATTCCTTCCTTTTTAAGGCATCAGATCAGTTTCCCTTTGAAGCAAAGTGCTCATCACAAGTTTGTCATCATATGTAACAGCCTTTTTGTCATAAACAGCAGCACATTTTATTTTCCCTCTCCTTTTTTTTGCCATGGCACTGCTACAGGCTGCTTAGTGGTGGTGATTTATCCATGCCCTGTGCCAGTGGAGCTAAATCTCTACTCCCCTTGGCACTGAAACAGTAGTGTGCATGGTTTAATTTCAGTTCTGAAAGACTGTCGCGCTGCAGTGATAACGCAGGCCTGTTTGCCAGTGATTGGACTAATTAATAGGCTCACAGATGATCCGTGGCTGTCTTACCAAGTCACAGTGGAGGAAAGCAAAAAGGAAGAGGGAAAAAAAAGGCACATATAAAGTAGCTTGACCTGAACTTTACAGCCCAGATAGAAATGGTAGATTTAACCATTACCTTTGATGTCCATGAAAATGCCAGAAAATTACACCCCCAGATGACTGCAATTTCTCCAGGCATGTTTGTTTATTAATGACAGCATTTTGACAGCTCACCTTGTAATTACAAACACATTTAGCAGCTCTTCCACAGGGTTCACACACTGTTTCCCCTGAGCACTCTCTATTGCTGCTTGCAAATCAGATACCCTGAAAGGTTTGTCCAGGACTTCATCCCTCCCCTCGCTCCCCTTGTTTCTCATTGTAAATGACCCAGTAAAGCTTTATATAATGAGTGCTACTCTGATAGCAATCGCTCTGTGTAATTACTGAATGAACTGTAACTGAATGAAAGAGTTCGTCCCCAGACTTCATATCTATAATTTAAGTGCCAGGGTAAAGTGTACTGTATGTACACACACACCTTTTACCTTTTATTTGTTTGTCATTTTGCTCCCTCACTGTTCTTGTTTCAACCTGTATGACATGAAGTGCATAATCTGAACTTCAGAGAATCGCTGTTTAAAGAAGGCTGCAATGGGGTTAGAGTGTTTTAACAGAGGGCGCCACAATGCAGCTAGAGAGCCTGAAAAGTGCTTCACGCTCATTTGATTAGCCCAATTAATATGAGTAAAGACAAAGCATGTGCAACACTGCAAGAACAGATGTATTCAATTGAACCTCACTTGTGAGACACAAATGTATCTTTGCAGTGACTGGAGATGGTAGCAGATTTGTGTGGGTGTTTGTACATTGGTTGTGGTGTGTTTTATTTAGCTGGGCTGTGTTCTCCTTACATTCTGCACTATTTAAGGAGGTCCTGACTTCACGTGTACTTTTAATGACACTGATTGCATAAACCATGACTGATTCTACTTCCTTAGTATTTTACTGCTCTCTGCATAACAGAGCCATCAATGTTTTAAATGCAGTCCTCTTCAGATCCAAAAACTATCTGTGTTCGCAGCTTTCATAAATCTTAAATTGAAACAGTTCTTCTTCATCTGTTGTGGGCCATTATATTTTTAGTTTAATAGTAATTCAACATGTCTGCCTCATGTTGAATAGGCCAGTCATTCTTGCATATAGGTCAGGTTATCTTATTGATATTTGATGTCTTTCTTTCTACATTGAACTCTCAAAATGTTTCAGTCAGTTTCCTGGCATCTGTAACAAGATGACTGAAGTCATTGTCTGTGCCTTTCTTTAACTAGCCAAGCCTAAACCAGATCAGAATCAGGAGAGGAAGAGGGGTCAACCTCAACCCAACACTAAGCCCTTCCTATGGGGAGAATGGTGTATAATATTGCCTTTACTGCATACTGGACAATTGCCTCTATATATGGACATAATCATTTTGTATTCCTTAGCTGCTGGTTCAGGGTTGCTTGGGGGAGTCCGAGGGCACAGCAGCATGTTAGCAAGCTGCTGGAGCTGGGCTGTAAATGATTCATATTGTTCAGGCAGACATGTTCATACTAGTGCTGATTTTAATGCAGCAGCTGAATTATGTCCTCTAACTCAAGGACTGGGATCCCTGAGTGGATATTATATTACGCCTCAGGTTAGTCCTATTAATGAGGAAGAAGTGATTTCCCTCCTCTCTGAAATGTTGTTCACATATGTTTCAGGAAACTTTTGATGAAATGTGACATTGGAGAGCCATTAGTCCAGGCATGCTCAAGTCACTGCAAAGCTGATTGTAATCTGCTCTGGGACAATCTGTGCTGGCACCATTCCCCCAGTGGGAATGTGACAGGCTACTAGCAGTGAAATGAACACCTCTCATACTTTACTCTCCTCTCCTTCTCCCTTCTCTGGGGGCTCATTCTCTCATCTTCCAGTAATCTCGGCTTCTCTTTCTTTCTTTTTTTTCCCTTTCTTTCTTTCTTTGCTTCAACCACTTTGCTTCCCTCCCTGAACTTGTATTTTATCTCAGTCAAACCCCCAGAAGTTGAAGTGGCAGGATAAATTTGCAGGATTGTAAAGAGTCTCGCTGGAGCTTAATGAATACCATTAATTCAATTGGGCAACTTACCATGGCCATGGCCTTTGTCCAGTCATGATTAAGCGATGCTATCAGTTATCAATCATGGTGAGCTTTTGTGGCTGTGGAAGATGGGCCCCAGTTATTGAAATAACACCTTGGCTTGATGATAGTGGTAAGGCCAGGTGTGTGGGATGTTGCCTACAGTAGTGTAGACATATAGCATATCTTGGCTTGGTAATGATGAGATGGAACAACAGTGATTACTTTTGTGGTGACAGTTTTTGCTGACAATCCTTCCTGTTGAAATCAAAAATGAATTGCACATGTCTTTTTTTTTTAATATGCAGCAGGGTTCAGAAAATCTACCTGCTCAGCAACAGATAGACAGGGTTGTTCTTAAACCCCAGATTTAGGTATAGATGTTAGAGACCAAAGGTGGCTACAGTAAATCTAACTGATGTTTGTTGATGGTGTGAGATTAGCTTAATACAAATCCTGGGAACAGGTGAAATACCTACCCAGACTCTGAAAAAGCTAAATCTACTTCTGCATAGGGATTGCTATTAAAATGTTAAATCCAGTTTGTTTAATTTGTACAGATTATGGTGTAATGGTTCGTAATTATATTAAAAGTACATTTTGTAAGCACCAGGAGATTTGTTACCTTCACACATAGCTAGTTATAACCTATACCTTTAATATGTCTCTGTTTCCAGTCTGTATGCTAAGCTAAGCTAACATGAATATTTATCATGCAATTTGTACAAAAATACATGGCAGTAGAATAATAATAATGTTTTTAAGCCTATAGATGTGGTGGTTGTGTGGTGACTTACTTTGACTACAGACCTCCCAAAAACAAACCAAACAAACAACAACAACAACAACAACAACAACAACAACAACAACAACAACAACAACAACAACAACAAAAACACCTTTTCTGCATTTGAATCTTCAGATCTTTGACTTACTTTATACTGATCACTTCAGTAACTGCTAGTTACTTGTTGTTATCAATAATGTCCATGCCCACATGTACATACTGAAAATGCAGCATTTGCATGATTCTTTACCCTCTAGCTTTAAATAATTCACACAAACACAGCCTCTATTCGGTTTTTATGAGCCCCCAGTGGCAGTTCAAGGCAGTTTCAGCCTGTTTATATCACAATCTCCCTTATGGGCCCTCATTTCAGCTTGTCTTAATTTTGCATTTGGTTGCAGCCCGTGAAGCTTATAACCTTTATCTTACCTTCTGGTTTTTAAAACCAAGTCCCACCACTATTATAAGTTTTTGTATCTGAAGAGGATTTCATTTAAAACATAGTCTTTACAAAGAACTTTTGTGTTTTTAAAGCTTAGAACCACTATGATTCATGGAATAGGTTATATTAGTGCACATAAGACTGTAAGACAAACCCAAGAGCAAATTCCTGAATGGCTTATAGAAACCTACCAACAAACAAAAATAAACAACCCATCACGTAGAGACACCAACACTTATGGGAAGATCCTGTTGTATGGAACGGCTGAACAGAGCCACAACAAGCCTGGAGTGATGCAGTATTCTCATCTCTTTCATAAACTTATTAAAAGTTTGAGCCTAGGGGCCATGGAGGTTTAACAGAGGATTATTATTTCTAACTCCCTGCAAAATAAATCAATCCTTTATCAAAGTCCACAGTTCATATGAACTGCGTAATCAAACTGAACGCTGTTCTAGGCTAGTATCATGTTTCTATTCTATTAGACTGAGCTATTGCTGAGGGAGATGGCTCAAACCTCGATTTCTATAGAAGCATGGATGTTGAATTGAAAAATCACCTAAACTTGGCAGTGTAAAACATTTTTCCTAAAGGATTTCTTCTTTCAGTTTTTTTTCTTCATTACCCTTTGTGTGCAGAAAATGTTTTGTGTTAAGTCCACAGTGAGTAAGGTTAGCTCTAGTGGTTGTCTGCATTTTTTATATGGAGGCATTTTACACCATGGACTGGTTAAATCCTCATCTCTTCAGAACTCCTTTTGCTTTTAACTTTGCATGAAGTAACCAAGAATACCTCTCTGACATTTTGAAGGAATATATTGGCCAGACCTTATCCTATTGTTATATGACATATTCCTATAATGTAATTTCTGAACCACAATATTTTTTCCCTTTGCCTGGGCTCTCTCACTCTCTCCCTCTCTCTCTCTCTCTCTGGCTGCTATGCCTGCACCCTATGATTGGATGAAGGCTTCATGCAGGCTTGGTGCGTCTATTGAGCTGGTCCCTGGTGAAAAGCACCCGTCAAGTGGCAGAGCAGATGAAGTGTTTCTGCTGTTATGGTCAATGAAGAAAATGATTGTGGATTTGAAAATATGCTTATGACTCCACTTAAAACAGCAATTCCTCTGAATTTAGAGGAGTCAGTGTTTCAATCACAGCCCCTCTGGCTCCTTTGCAGGGTTATGCATGATGCAGGGTTTTCACCTCTGGGATGATGTGAAATGATGATTGTCCAGTATGTAATGGGTACATTTTTGAATGATTTTTTTTTCATGATAATATATATATAAATATATATTTGGATACAAACATTTTATAGAACAGCATAATGTTCCTATGTCAGGAGCATAAAGTTTACATACTGAACTTGTTCTGAGGCAGAGAGAAAACCAAATCTTTGAGAGCTCTTTTTAAAATTGTAAAGCTTGTTTCAGGGCAAAGAGCCACTTGACACTTTTCATTTAATTACATGTTAATCAACATCCATGCACAGGCTAAATGAGGCGATTCTTTGTGTTTCTTATCCACAGTAACTTTGTGTGTCTTTAAATGAGACTAGAAAAGCAATGTGAAGCTTTGACTGAACCTTTGATAATTGCTCAGAGGCGTTTGGACGTACATCCTGACTACATACATGGGGGACAAGAAAGAATCGACCTGCTTTTAGAGCACTAATTAGCTTTTCGAGGAGTGGCTGTAATGGAAACATTACTTCCTGTTCAAAGACCTAGACTTTGTCTCTCATCCCCCCATGTTTTTTTCTAACATTGTAGTGGGCATGTCTTTTCTGTTTGCCTCATTTAGGTTTTTTATTTTACACTTTCATTCAGGAGGCACATCTTGTTTATTTGCCCAATGGCTTGTCAAATGTAAAAAGCACCGCTATTAACTTGTGACTGCTGTGAATTGTGAATAAAAACATCAAACAACCAGCATATAACCACATTTCCCTCAACCTCTCAATCAAACTGCCAGATACACAAACAAACTTTGTTTTTGTTTTCAGATGTATCAGTGAATGAAGTTTTATCTCTGTCGTGGCTCTTCCTTGTTGTCCAAGTAATATCTCAGCTTGTACCTTGATCGACTTTGTGGCAGGGCTGGTAGTGGAAACTTGGTATTTTAAAACATTATGGTACTTCATGCACTTTCATCTACTGACAGAACCTTTTTCATACAACGAGCTTCGAATAGACTTCCACAATTTAAATACTAATGAGAACAGTATATATTAACAGGTCTAAATGTGTAAATACTGTCCTTTAATATCATTGTATAGTAATCTTTATGAGGGCTCATTAACTAGTTCATATATTGTAACGATAATTTTCTCTTGCAGTGCCATATTGAACAAGAATTCATATGATCAGTGGTTCTCCAGAAGTACAGTTAATGCATTTACAAAGATCCCAAATAGTGAGCGTGAGTGTCAGTGAAACTGACTGAAAAAATTGGTGAGTGTTTTGTTGGTGTTCTACTAAGAAAAACTGTGTGACCGACATGATTGTGTGTGCTCGCAATTCCTTTAACATGCTTGGTGTTCAAGGGGGGACAAGTTGCAAATGTGTATGGACAATCCTTCCTATATGGCCTCATTCTCCATAACAAGGATTTCAGGACTTGGAACAACACTCTGGGAGAGAGCAGCAGCAACAGCTACAGTACCCTTGAATTACCCAGATGCAAAGAAATGCAGAAGCATCTGCAAGAAGTTTTGGCATGGCAAGTATTGTGTTGCTGCTTCCCATGTCTGGGTCCAAATCGGTCCATAGCTGGATCACTGGGCGAGTGATTTGTTTGTGCTATATATATTAACACAAGTGGTAAACACGTGGTCTATGCCTCTATTTCTGTAATTTCAGTTTATGGCAAAAAGTCTGTGAAAGTTGAATGTTGGAATATTACTGTAAAATTTCTACATTTCTGCCAGAAAGCCTTATATTGCGGCCTACAACATGCTCTTATAGTGACTGTAGCGATGTTAGAATTTATTATGGTTGATTTAAGGCATAAAACCACATTCTTTCTCTGACCCTAATCAAAGTGCTTTTCTTTATGTGCGTTTGTGTGTGTTGTACATCCTCCATCCGCATTTAAATAAATGTGTCAAATCTTTTAAAAAAGTATTTTATTTTTAGATATCTAACACTAACATGTTACCAGTCAAACCACAGTTAGGTTTCTGAAAGTAAAATTTCAGATACCTATTATAATCAGCTTTGTAAATATCTTATAAATATCTTATATTTCAGTTTTGACTCGTACTTTTATCATTGTTAATCTATCTTAAAGACATTATTGATATGCTTTAAAGGTATTTATGCTGTTTTAACATAAAAAGTTGATCACTCACATAACATCAATTCACCATCATTTCATCATGTTTTGACAGAATTCCCATTACCGATATCTACAACATTTTCAATAGTCAAAACAGAAATTTAAGATGTTGGCAATTTCATTTTGACTATTCATAACTAATTTCAAGAGGTCTTGAATTTTAAAACTAGTAATATCTCAGTTTGAGTTATCGACATTAAAACATCTTCAATTCGGAAGATGTCCACTTAATCTGATTAATTTAGGCTCCAGGAGCTTTAAGCTTCAAATACATTTAAAAACAGTTTTGTACAAAACAAAGACAGGTCTGAAAAACTGTGAACTTCGCCTTTAAACTGTTCTACAGTCAGAAAATCCAAAGAAAATTGTTTACATTTTTAATCATATACATTGTTAAACTACTTGCGTTCCCACAATAGGTTAGGTATATACTCTTCATGTATATAATGCATGGACTAATGCTGGGTCTGATCACCTTCGTGAAATTACATGTCACCAGCTGCTCCCAGATGTCAACAGTGGTTATGTCAACAACAAGGTTATGTTGCCATTTAGTAGATGTTTTATTGAAAATCAACCTTGGAGTGAATGAAACAATCATTGGAGTGAGTAAAATAAATTCAGCAGAGCTAAATATCACCTTGTATGTGTGTTGACCATCCAGTGGTATGTTTTGCCCTAAATTGTACTCTAAGTGCCTTAACTCTCAGCAGCATATCACATAAGCATAACTTTCAAAATGTCAAACTACTCCTTCGAGGCTGAGATAATCTTGTATGTGCAACAACAATCTAAGCCTCATGATGGTTTTAAGAAATATGTCCCAGATCATTTTCAGATATTATTCCACATGAGTCATGTGAGGAGTCAACAGATTATGTAGTGACATTTCTTGGGTCTGATCTGTTTATTTATGAAAATGTGAGAAGATTATCATTCCGCGCAATTTAGTAATAATCTATCATGTAGAGACCGCACCTACTCTGACAAACAAGCAGTGTGATTTAGAATATTCTGTGGTTGCTCAACAACATACAGCTGAACTTTCATCAAAAGCCAATCAGTGGTTTCTAGAGGGATGGACCACAGCTGACTCATATCCCATTCTCTTATTACAGAGAGCAATTATAACATCATAGAAAAACTATTATGATGCTTGGATTACTCATTAGACTGTAAAAACCAAACCTAAAGATCAGTAAGGGCACAACCTAAACAATTAGTCACCAAAACAAATCTCTTAGAGAAATAAAACAACTTGCTGCTTGGTGGCTGCAGATGACTGATGATCATCTCGCTTCATAAATGTAGACTGAAATGTGCAATATGTCACAATCATTTCTATTTCAAAGCTGATATTTCCACCGGTCTACAGGCAGCTGTAGGCCAAATCTATTACTGTTTAAAAGCCTGCATCTGTGAACTATAATGAAGAAGTGCAATGTCCAGATGTGAAGTCACACTGAGCAACTTGTCAGTTCTAATGGGGCGTGTTAAAGAAGCTCTGCAGGACTTCAATTCCTGCTAATTTTTCTTAATCCCTTTCTGATCCAGCTCTGCCAAACCTTTCAGTACCGTAGTCTACATACAAGATCAGTCAAAGTTGGTGTAAATCAGTAGTTTACACTACAATAATATACAATATGAAGGTACAGCCATCAGCTGGTTAACTTGTATAAAAACTCATAAAACCAGGAAATATAAACCTACACTATATAAAGTACATAAATGCAAACATTCTACAGGTGCTTTGTTTGTTTAGGTTATATGGCAAAATATTGATTACTGTCTATGACTTCACAACTGCAGTGGCTTTTAAGCACAAAACACCATCACGTTTCTTAAACTCAACATTTTGCACCATGCAGGCCTAATACTGGAGAGTCATTATTGCTGTAGAAGACACTTTCTCCACAGAGCTTCAACAATCAATAATGTAATGCAGCCGCAAGATATTTTGTGTTTTGAGGGGGATGGGCTTCTTCCATAAAGCCTCCCTGGGCACAACTGCAACTTTTTTGGATGGAAATGTAGGAAATCACGACCTGTGTATCACAGAGGCACCCCAAGGTAAAAATAGTTCTGACTAGAGTATAGACTTTTGTTCTTTATAATAATAATAGATTCATTATTTATTGATCCCCTTGGGTAAATTGTGGTTGGGACAGTTGCATGTATAGAACAGAACTACTACGGAATTTCTGTGTCCAAGGACACTGAAGCACGTAGCCACAGGAGGACCAGGAATTCAATCAGGAATTGAAAGACAACTGCCCTAACAATTAAGCTACTTGCTGCCTCATCCACTGATATATTTGTGAATAAAGACTGTATGCCTTCTGACATGACAAGTCCACCTGGTAAACAAAAATACCAAAGCAGTTCATACAATGTTCAGTTATCCACAGGTGTATGCCAAGTTTGAATGTCTTACATAACCATTGCCATATTGCAGCAGAATCTATGATTTGTTATACAAGGCACCTTTGGTATTCTGAGCTGTTACTTGCCTACATGAATGGATGGCCTGTGACTTTTTGAGGTTTTTATGCATTTGACAGTATGTGTTTTGTTTATCACAGCATTCATTTTTGGTAGTGCACAAAACTCCCATGAGAGCAGCTGTCTCTGCAGATGCTGCAACTTACACATATGTGTTCAGAGTCGCATCGTAAGTTTTGCCCACTCAGGTTTAGTCTAATAGTAACACATCTTCTCTTGCTATCTGCATGGTTTCTGTGAGTCACACATGCATTACTCACTGTCTGGAGAAGTGAGGTTTTACACAAAGGGGAAAAAGTTCTGCAAACGAAAGGAAAATGTAAATCTTTTATCATGAGTAGTGGGCTGATGTATGTGTGTATCATTATCACTTATTCAGTGGAGGATGCTAATGGTATTACTTTGTTAATATTTGTTTTTTCTTCACAGTCCATCATTTCAGTTGCGCCCTAAAGGCTTCACATATGAACTCCATGTATCACTTCTCTACATCTCCGTCTCTGTTGCTGTCTCTGCAGTCATTAAAATGTGCTTCAAAGCACATAATGAACACCAAATATTAAATTTGGAATGTTCAGAAAAGCAGATGAGGAAAGTATGGCAAACATTAAATTGCTATAAATGTGAAAAAACTGCCAAAAAATCAAGTCTATCAAAAATACTTTAATAAGGTTCATGTTAGGGAGGCTGATGAATGTCTGCTGAGCTTCAATGTCATGTGCAGTTCACTTAAGGTACACTTGAATAGCACTGAAGAGTTAAGGGGCAAAAGAGGGGAATGGAACAACTGAGTTGGAATCAGATTTATTCATTGTGTCCTTGGAGAGAGAAATAGGGTGAAAGACTGCAGCACACTGCAAAGGGAGGAAGCTAGTGAACCAGAAACTTTTTTTTCTGTGGCGGTAATCAAAGTATCCTCCCCATGATACGTCCTCCTTCAGGTTTTTGATTTTTTTTCTCTCTCTCTCTCTCTCTCTCTCACCCCCAAACCACCTACACACGCACACACACACACACACACACACACACCCACCCTTCTTCTCCTTAGTGACAGAGCCCATGTTAGATCAGATTAACCTTCAAAGCCACAGGCCCAAAGAGGCAGCAAGCACAAGAATCAAACCATCCGTCCAGGACATGCAAAAAGACACAACTGATTAACGATAGGAAAGATGGTCTTCTGCTCCTGTGATTAAACTAACAGTTCCTCTCCCTGTATCATGTTACGAATTAAAGATCTCATCCCAGTTTCTAGTTGCATGCTACTTCTCTCCTTTTCGTGAAGGACAAATGTTGCCACTGTGCCACCCTCGTTGACAGGTGAATAAACTAATTCAAGACAATAGCCTCATGAGCATCTTGTGCTGCAGTGCAGCGGCATCCTTGTGCATCACTCCCCCATGTTATCGTGTTCCTGTTTGAAAATAGTTGAGGCATAACAAAGAAAAAACACCATAGAAGGAAAGGCAGTAGAGCAAAGGAAGAACAAAAAAGCAATATCCTTTCATGCTTCGTCAGACTGGGTGTTGGGATTGTACAGTAGCATTTTATATAAACTGAGTCTGTTCCGCAGGACTGGTGCAGAGAATAAAATCCAGACTCATAGTGTCTGCATCCAAAAATGAAAGACAAATAAACAGACTGGTATTTGGTATTGTTTGTTGGATTTCTTATTTGTGCTGTGGCAGGATCTCTAGGAATAAGTATTCATTTCACCACACAATGTAGACCCAGAGACCACTAAAATGACAGTCTGGGCACTACTGAGCAGTGTGTTGATTTACTGTATATGTGAGACTGTACACTTGGGGAATAAACTGGGTTTAAATGATTAACTGTCCATTTTCTGTGTGTACTTAGGCAGATCTTAATGAAAACATCCTCACTGAAAAGTAGTTATGAGCTAAAAACCTGCATTGGAATTATACACAGCACCTGTGTGCAGTATGCCTGGTACATGTAAGCAGTTAATGGTTATAATAATACAATATTGATCATGTCACAAGCATCTTATAAAGAGAGATAGTGAGAAAGATCACAAATGAAGCTGCCAATGAAGCCCTCAATCAGTGGGTGCAAGCAGGAGGGCAAAAATGAAGCAGATGGTGCTTACTATTGATCCAAAACAAGCACACACACTTCCATTGACTAACAGCTCAATACTGGACCATTACAGGAAAAACTCCTCTCTTTATGTATTTATCTGCAGGAGGCTGCTCAGGATACTGTTAAGGATACAGTGTGTTTAACCAAAAAGTGCTTGAATTCCACATAAATCCACAGAGGTTCATATAGTGTGAAATGACATTAACACAGACAAGTCCCTTTCTGTACATTTTATTTACAAAATGTATTAAAATTCTCTGTACAGCGCCTCACTAATGAGGTTCAGCAAATTACGCATGCATCTCTTGCTCTTTTATACCCACTACTATGCCTGGCGATTTTTGTTTTTGCAGGAAGTAAGGCATACAAAAATTAAGAAGAAAAAAAAAACTAATTTACAAAAGAATAACCAGGGTTGAATTTCTAATGTCAACCTAAGGTAAGTTTGTGAGTAGCAGAGCTTGTCAAGCATTACTGATTTCTCATGCAATTTCTTAAAAAAAAGGAAATAAAAGGGAAAACTTTCATCATCTAATATAAATAATTCTCATTTATCTAAATGTACACATCTTTCTCAGCTTATTCCTTTTTTGTCTTCACATTATCAGTTTATTTTTTATATAAAACTACCTGTCCATAGTTTCAGGTGATTAGATAAGTATCTTCCTAAATGCTATGGAGTCACAGTCTTTTTGAAACAAAAGAAATGATTACAGCAATATGGAAATGTGCTAAGCTTCAGGACTCTTACTGGTATAACCTTGTAAAAATCTATGTTCCATTGTATTCATATATTTTCATTTTCATTTACTAAGTGAAGTCACCAAACACTGTAATGCTCATTAAAGGAAATCAAATTAAAAGCAAACCTCACAGCTCATTGTAAAATGTGCAGTTGTTAAAGAAAATGGTAAGGTAATCCAAAATACTACAGTTTAAAAGCCATTACTGTTATCCTTTAATTGGATTGCAGTTAATCTACAATGGAATTACCCTTTTTGTTTGGTTTTACTTTCATGTACAGACGACTTGAATGACTGTAGACTTCAGGGAAAAAAAACAGTTTGGAGCTGCAAACCTTAGTGAGTCAGTGCTCCTTTGATATTTTTACAAACTGTAAATCACAAACAGACTTTTTAATCAAGCATGAACACTTTGCTTTACACACTCTTTGTCATACAAAACACACTCTTGGCAGTATTGGAAGTGCGAATTATGGCCTGGTTCTGTAGTGCGCAAAAGCCAAACCAGATCATTTTCTCATCTTCATAAGTCCCATCGTACGTTCAGAAGACAGTGGCAGCAGCACCAGAGTTTAGAGTACAAACAACACACTCATCATTGTTTTGGGCTGAATGGCATTTCACTCCAATAAGATCGATCTGCATTTTAAAACAAGTACAAGGTCACTGTAAGTGACTTAACAGCAGTATAAAAGCTATTGTCTAATAACCAGTGTCTTACAGTGCACTGAATAGATCTAATAAACTAATTTGAACACATATAACCAGTGAAAATCTGGCAGCAGAAAGATGAGGAGTAATCTGACCATACTGATAACAAGAAACCAATTAGACGTTTGTCATATAAGATTCTGTGTGGCACTTCAAAATGTGCTTAGGGTTGCAAATGATGGCTTTTGTTCTCTCATTCATTGTGATGTGTCAAATGTATTATATATATATATTCTTTTATCATTGCACCATTCTTCTGTTTTGTATGAGTTTCAAGCAGAAAAGCAATATCACTGTGAATGAGTTGCATTGATTGGACTCTGAGTTCCATAAGGCACTGAGAGGGAACCGCGCCTGCTCTTCCCTTGACCAGTCGTGTCGTCATTGCAGATTATCTTGCCGTGTCTGCCCGAGAGGATTTGGCTCGGAGCTCGATCCCTGTGATCTTGTCCTTTCATAGATCTTTAGTCACAGTTGTAAGGGACAAGCGAAATGTTTCCTAAACCTGTGTCAACATATAGAACAGAAGCAAATACAGGACAATTTAAGACTGATGATTGTCAGGCAAATTAATATTTGCACATAACCTGTGACTGTAAATGAAATGTACTCAACTTAAAATTCATAAAAATCTGTGAAAATCAGTGAATGTGATGTTTTGTTTGACTTCTGTTGGCCATCCATTTAAAACTTTTAAATATCCAATAATAGCCATTTTTAAATATCTGTGTACAGTGTTACAGTTTTTAAAACCCCTGGAAATTGTTTTCAAACCTGTAACTGTCTCTCTGATATCATGAAAGAAGGTACAATCATTTATTACTTATTATTATTATTTTGTTTGCACAGAAGAATTCATATCTATGAAAACCTTCCACAATGTATTCTGTGTATTATTCAGAATGATTAATGTTTGTGGAAAAAAATGATACTGTGCAAGCTATATACAGTTATAGGGTATTAAGAAAATGTTTTTTTTATAGTTTAGCTTAGATTTAAGACTATTATGCTATCCATGAAGCTTTACATTTGTTACAAGACAAAAACAACATCCCAGGGTTTTCTTGTTTGAGTGGACAAGCATGTTCTGTTCCATCCGACATGACAACCTTGAAAAGCAGCAGCTACACAACAACATAAACAAATGAATAATGTATTTAAGTGATTTATCTGTGACAGTGGTTCTGGACCACGTGGACAGCAAGGAGAAAAGACGTACCTCTAGATCTTAACGCTCTCGGTTCCGTAGACATTGTAGCCTTCTCTGTATGTGGCAAAGTTCTGGGTGTTGGTCGGGGGAGCCGGCTTAAAATTCTGGGCATTCTTGGCCAATTTCAGCCGTTTGGTTTCTTGTCGTGATTTATAACAGAATTCTATCAGAGCTACCATCATGGCCAGCCCCAGCCCTCCAACCAGAATATAGAAGACACCAGCCACATTGCTGAGGCTGAGAGCACTTGTCTTGTCCTGGGGGGAAGTGAATAATATAGTTAAGAGTTTTGCAGTGGCACGAGGACAGCAGAACAAAATGCAGCCTATATAATTTTAGGTGAACCTACATAGCCTCGACTTTTAAAAGTAAAACTACTTTAGTAAATCATCACTTATTAATGCTACTAATGGCATATTATACATGCTAACAGCTACAAGCTACAGAAACTGAAGATGTAATGAGGCGCTAAGGCTATAAGTTTAACTGAACTGATTTTCCTATAGTTTTCACAAAGTCATGAGGAACTTAAGACTGTCATAGTCAAACCATTCTCCACTAAGGAGAAAGATGCCAACTCTTAGTCTTCTATCTGCTGGTGAATGTAGAGCTTTTCCTTCTCTGCGCTACATGTACATAAAGTGGCTTCTGCTCTTGACCATGTTAGGAAGCTGGTCAGTATCGCATAGGTCGACAGCTCTGAAAAATCCCTATCTTTTTTTAATCTTCTTGGCGACATGTACGTATAACTCTCACGGCAACAATGTCATACAGTACAGTCAAATTCATAGAAGATGAATGATAGATCAATTAAAGTTAAAAGCACTAAAGAACGAACCATTTTGCTGCTGCTTACCTACCAAACATATTCATAAAAAATTTGTTCATTAGAGTTTTACTATTTGCAGTTTAACCCTATGAGTATGGAGATATCATAAACTATATGTACAGTAGCAGCCCTAACTTGTAATCTGAAGCTTTAAATGTGTCTCAGAGGGTTAAATAGTGAGTTTATTACATTCCCCAACTTCTTGTAATGTGCAAACAGAGCCTCTAGCCTCAACTCCGAGCATCCAAAAGATTTAGAGGACACCCTATGGTGCTCTCGCTGCTTAGGGAAGTTGAATTTGAGCAACTCATCACAATAAGAGGCTTTGCTTGTTCATCACACCACAGGAGGCCAGAGAATCTAATATACACATCTTGATGCAAACTAGTAACAACACAAATAAATCAAATTTTCATTAACAGTTTGGTAAATAGAAACAGCAGCATAATGGTCAAAGTATCATGAATGTCAAGAGTGAAAATGAGCAAAAATAGCATTCATCAACAACGGTTAACTGCTGTGATTCATTTGCAATAGTCTATATGAAAGGCACTTTAGCAATTTCCCCACAGCATTATCATTACACAAAAAAGAGCTTTTGCATTTTATATTGTATCAAAAAGTGTCTCATTTCTACTGCATAAAAGAAAAAAAAAGAAATTGGGGAAGCAGTGCCTTTTGTTAAAGCCACATATAAACTGTTACAGTTAGTGGCAGAAAAGCTGAAATACTGAAAAAAAAAGAAAAAGAAAAAAATATGTGTTGCAAATAAACAAAATATATACTACAGATGTTAGATAAGTCTTGTTTTGTATATGAACAGTACGTCAAAATGCAATTTGGAATCAATACAAAAGACCTGCAGCGACTGACCTTACTTCCAGAGTCCTTGGTTCCACATTCACCCTTATCGTACCACCATTTGTTTTTCAGCTTGTCTAAGATGCCTTGTTCACTGAGTTTCAATACTGCAAGGTTTACAGGAGTTCTTCACGTGGGAAATAACATAAATAACATTTTATTATGTTATTTTATGTTATTCAACTTTTTAAACTACTTTATACTGTGCAAAGCGATAGAGCAGGGTCCTGGCCAACACATCATAGATAGCAAGCAACACTACAGTATATATAAATATATGACCTTTCATAATCCATGACTACCCTAGCGTGCCAGACCCCACCTTTATCGCTTTGAGTAATCGGCACACACTGATCACAAGAAGAGAAAAGATTCGAACTTGCAGAGTAAAGCAGCTGCTGCATAGCTTTCACAGAATGAAAGGAAACAGAGGCGATAATTGCTAAGGGCACTTGTTTTGCCATGGGCAGCCTTTCTGATGTTTAGCAAGGTGGATCTAACAGGAACCCTTTCTTGACTAACAGCAGTCCAATTTCACTATCAGCTATTAGAGGTTAATGTCTCACAAAAGGACCCTTTAAATAAATGTGCGTCCAATGTGACTGTTCAGAGTAAGAATCTGATTTTTGTTGTTGCTTTTTTTTTTTACAATCTTAGCATCTTACTTTTTTATTAGGTTGCTCTACAAGTTGTTGTTGTTGATCTACAAGAATCACGAGATCAAGAAAACGTGGGTTAGAGATTCAGAGGACACCTTTTCCGAAATAAATCCCTGACAAGGAGAGTCAAATCTTGGGGTTTTTTTGTTTTGCAAGACATTATACTCAGTTTCCTTGACTGCTGGATCTCTGGGCTTATTTCCTTTCAGGAATAAGATCAGTGTTTATAATTCAACATCATCGAATATATTGCATTCACCACTGTGTTCTTTGTATGTTCAATAGAATACAAATCATGATTTCTGGTGATTTATACAATAAGTAAATACATACAGTGCCATGCATGATGTTATGTGAATGAGTTGCAGTCCTGTTCTCTAGTCAGAGCTCTTTGAAAGTTATGGTGATTTTGTTTTGTCAGAGTATCCTCACAAAGGCAAAAAGCAGAAACTAGATGCATGAATTTAAAAGCAACAGCTACCTATAATTAATACATAACCTGGATCAGCACCAACAATCACACCAGAGGACAGAATTTAAAATATGTTTTTCCTCTGGTGCAGACTCATTTTCACGACTTCTTGCTATTTCTGCTTTTTGACTTTTCTTGGCAGAGGTTCACCGAGAAAACCTGATTCTATATGATACATTGATACATGTATGTTTGAGCTACATGTTCCTGTTATGCATTCTAGATAAACTATGAGGTTGGGATCCAAACAAAAAAGCTGATTTGCATCCATTTCAGAGCAACAGGTAAAACCATACTTTTTGAAAAATAATTCTGTTAAGGGTTTCACATTAAGCTGATGTGTCAGTGCGTTCAAACATGACTTGACTAACAGATAAAGTGCAAGGTCTTTCAACCCAGAGATTTAACTTTCGAGGCTGTTTGACAGTAAACATCCACACGACATCTCTGAGCAAGGCCTTTAACGCCTTGCATCGTACACATACGTATACGCGTACGTTTCTGAACTGCAACAATCTGGTGGTCATCACATAAGGAGCAGCAGACACACCACCAGGTGGTAGCCATGTACTTTTGCATAATATAGTGAAGTCTGGATTCATAGTTTAGAAACATTAAAACATTTTCCTGTGTATCTTTGCAAAATCAAAAACAGGGCATCTTTTGTAATTCTTTACATTTTTGGTTACTGAGTGAAAACATGTTAACGTTGCTATTGTATGTGGATGAAAATACCTAAATTCAAAGAGTTAGTGTAAAAAAAAAAAAAAAAATACAATTGGGGAAATAAAAATAAAAATAAAACCTACACTCTAGTCCCTGAGCAGATCAAGTTTGTAAATATTTGGTTCCAAAAATAAAATTACAGTGTTTTTTCTCTTTTGCCAGTTGCCGTTGGATCTGAATCTTTGGGTAAATAACTCCCTCACTCATTTACTGTCAAACTAAAAAACTCTGATCTGTCTTAAACATCTGACATAACAGCAGCTGATTCACAGCACCACACAGTGAATTCAAACAGGTGATTGATACGTGATCGATCAATTTCTATATGACCATTTTACAAGCAAAGTAATTTGTACATTACTTTAAATCCCCCTGTTTAGCATGTGTAAGCAATATATGAATGTTTAGCTATATGAACTTGTATGTGGTTAAATGATCTTGAATCTTTACCAATGCATGATGTTTGTCAACAGTTAAAACTTCTCATCTGAGGACATATTTTATAATGTGTTTATGGTAACATAGATCTTCTACTATATAGGTGTCCACAGGCAGATTGTTGTTGACAAATAATAATTCATAAATTAACACTTACATCTGCTTACATTACATTATAGTGTGCTGTAAATACTCAGTACCAAAGTGTTGCAAAGGGCATATTTATATATACTAAGTGTACATTTAAATAAATGTAAATTGACAAATCATAAACAAATACATATAAATACAAAGTTATACTGTAGCTGCACTGTCATGACAGGACATTTGTCACCAGATCACTTGTCCTTGATAAGAAATAAAAGCACCACCAGCATTAATGTCCAGCGTACTGGACACCTAGCCTATAGTTGGCATCTGGTCTGTTTATTATCTCTCATTCTCATTTTGTATAATCACTATTGAATATCTCAGTTATTATGCTTTGACCAATCTGTACTTTTGTTGTTTATATATAACGATCTAATCTGCTCTTAGACCAAAAATACTTAAAGCAAGTGTCTGCTAATTGGTTTTGTTTGAAATATTAAATCATATTTTGTGTTAAAATGTATTAATTCAGTCTTTACAGCATAAAAACAATATCATCTGCAAATGTATAATGTACTGAAATGCAGTACAACATCCAGTGCTATAAATCTTCCACTTGTGAAGTTTAATAATTTATAATATTCAGTTTTTGCTGAGCGTCTGCCAAAGACGTTTACTCATTTCTTGGGCTCACAGATTGATGTGCTGTACTAATAACATACTCTACATCATATTAAATCTATACTAAGCTTCAGAAATAAAACATTTAATGTTTGAATTTGATACATTGTACATGTGTTTTTTTAATTGTGTCCACAGATGTTTTGAGTGAGTTTATAAAGGACTTATATAAAGTTTCTGCTTTGCTCTTCCTCTTATTTAAGTCCCATCAGATCTTTATCCTTCACTCTTTCTGTAAAACAGGACAACAGTATTTAAAATGTTCACAACCACACAAAATAAGTCACAGTGTGAACAACCCATGCACAATACTGATGCATGTGGACAAAATGAAAACATAAACCACATACTGTATGCTGTCAAATGAAATAAACACCAAACAGTAGAAATCTAAATTACCCACAGGGATGTATGTTTTATATCATTCAGTTTAAACGAATAAAAGTACCTGCAGACGGATATGACTTTGATTTTCTGTCTGAAGTTTTGATTTGACCTTATTGAGATTGTCTGAATATAAAAGTGGTATCATTACTGGTATATATAATGTGATTACATATTTGAGTTCAGCAAACCAGTGATATTTATGATTTATGCTGTATTGTGAATGCAATATTTGTCAGTGGTAGTTACATACAATATATTTCCATGTCATTGTTAAATTATCTACACGTGCATTTCTGAAAGTCAAATAAGGACAAAGGAGTGTGGCAGTCAGATGTGACAGTGTTACACTGATCATCTACTCTTTCTAACCAAGGGATTGAGGCAAATTGGCACCGAGACGAGACGGCTTCTTTGTGTCATCCCACTGGTAGTATCCATATCCTGCTCACTCAGGAATGAATGACTACAGTCAATAACAGCAAAGTTTGCCCTTTCTCCTCTCTCACAATATGCCTAGTACTGTGGTCATGATGCAAGCTGAAGAGCAGAGGCAGAGATGGATCCACAGTAGGGCTTTTACTGCGCCCTGATGTCTGAAACACAAGACCAGGGGCCTCATTTATACAAAGTCTGTACAGTAGATTTGATTGAAAAAACTCATCATTAGTGTAAATATTTTATAGATGTTGATCCCAGCTCCTCTGAGAGCTGATGTAGTACAGATGTGTACAGAAGTACAGATATATTATGCCAGAACACATGCAGGGACGGGTTGAAAAAGCTACTTCTATATTCTCAACTCCTGAGTTTTAACTTCATCATCTATGGAGACTATGTAACAGTGTAAAAGATATAATCTTCCTCTTACAAAATAATAGTAGCATGCGTAATAATAAAACTTAGCTCTGTTTCGGTGCTTAGTTTGTTAGTATTGGTGTATAATCCTTAATAGATATAGGCTCTAAATACATATTACAGTATAATTTACAGTACTGTCTGTCCAGAACTTGTGTTATTGTTAAACTAAATTAATCATCAGAAAATCCAACGTGCTGTTGTCCTGCAGTTTCCAGCTGTGGCCACAGTTTCTACTGTTTAGTAAAAGTTGCATAGTCTCACTTGACGGTCTGAATACATCTATACAGAATACATACCTCTGTCACAGTATTTTTGAATCTGCTGTGCTTTTTGTAAAAAAAAATATCAAAGAGTCTGATTCAAATCAAATCATGTTGTATAAATGGAGCCCCTGGTCATTTCTTAGACTCTTCTACTGCAGGGTTTACCAGGTCAGGGTGGCCATGGACTTTGACTTTGACTGGCCTTGGATCAAGACCAACCAAAGGGTTCTGTCAGTCTTACGCTGGATTTCGGTGAGAAGATGTTGGACAAAAAAGTTTGGACTGTTAGTTGTCACTCTGTCATTAGAATTCTCACGTTTGCCTGCGATGCTTAGTCCCCTCAAGACAACGCTGTTCCCCGTGCTGCCCTAACGCCCAGGCGGCAGACTGGAGAGTGCATATCATTCATTTTGGAGGTACTTGTTACTAAAGATCATTTTGGCAGTACTTCGAAAGCCACTTGTGATGAAATACAGCTTTCATGTTGGCCTGTACATATAAAAACCGGAGGAAAGGATGACTTCTGGCTTTCATAAGCACAGGTCAAAAACACAGAAACATCTACTCTGTCACAAGCATATTTTAAACATTCGTCCTGTTCTACTTCTGTATCCCTTCTTTGTTGGGCTTTTTCCTCCTCCATTAGCCAAGTAAAGGGTTCCCAGTTGATCACAGTTGCGCAGTAAAAATGGAAAATCAGTATTAATCAGAAACTTATTAACAGGTGTGTAACTTAAAGACTACAGTCAGTGACGACAGCCTTGCCGATTACTCTGTTCTAGGATACCCGACTTTGGTGACATTGAGGCTGACCTTAGAGTCACCTCCCCCGCTGCCGCACTCTCCCTTGTCGTACCACCATTTGTTTTTCAATTTGTCCAAGAGGCCTTGCTCATTCAGTTTTAACACTGCCAGGTTAACAGCATTTCTTGAAACGATAAAACATAACTTGTAAGAAAATGCACAGGTCCGTGAGAAATCTAATGCAAAGTAATACTTGCTCTAAGCATCATAATAATAGATAATGGCAGTGAGACGACCACTGTCAAAGCTGGGGCTTATGCACAGAATAGTGTTTCTCAAAATAGTCTAGGAAAGGACAAATTGTTTAAGAATTTAAGGAATATGGAGAGATAAGAAAGGCTCATATAAGGTAAACAAAGTGTTAAATCTTGGAAAAGGTGGCATGAAGGGTTACGTAGTTTAAACTGAAGTGTGCGGGATGGGGACACTTGTCATTGAGAAGAAAAGTAACAACAACAAACATCATGCAATTAACATTCGTCACAAGTGACAGCGCAGCTTTTAAAGGCTAAATTGAAAAACCATTGAAGTGTTAAATTAAAAGTGACAACACAACAGTCAGGTAGGACAGCACACAGGACAGAAGGAGAGATCGAAGGAGAGAGAGAAGCAACAGTCAGAGAGACATTGATATGAAATGATTGTTAGCTTTAGCCGTATTATCTGGATATGATTCCTCCACTGTAAAATAGTAAATACACATCAAAACCTTTACAAAACATTATTATGATTATTTAGCTTTGGTATCCAAGTGCATTGAAAGAATACTACCGTTACCTCTGTGTCCATAAAAAAACAAAACAAAACAAAACAAAACAAGAGGAAGAGAATGACAACAGGAGGACATCAGGGTAGGTGGAATACTATAACAACATAGAGGATATTGTTATATTATTCCACCCACCTTAATGCTGAGCCTTTGGGTGTCGCCACACCGTATCCTTTCGAGTCAAGGTTTCCGCCCACTTTCATGGTGTCGCATGGCTTCCGCTGCTCGATGTACTCGTTCATGGTGGACTCGAGAAGAAAGGCGAACTTGCCCTTTGACTTTCGTACCCGGGCTACACCATCGGGTGTGGTCTTAACAAACACTGACGGTTCAGCAGATTTCATGTATGACCACATCTTCTCATACACTGCTATTTTGGATCGCTGTGCAGAGAAGAAAAAGAGAAGAGAAGTAGTTCAGAAACCTCAGCAACTCGTGTGTGTTATGGATTTTGTAGGATTTTTGTGCTTAATGATCACTTCATTTAAACTGGCATCATGAAGTATTTATAGACATCTTGGAAAGCAGCAGTGCGATATCTTTAAATACTTCCACAAAATATTACTGATGGACTTTTAAGAAAACATTAAGTACAAGAATTTACAAAATCCATTTTCTGTTTAAATATAATGTTGCAGGTTGAGGCTCTCATTCACTTGAATGAAGATCACAAAGCACCTGTACAATACGTAAATGAGGTTTCAGTAGAAATACTGGCATTTGTTGGATTGGTTATGCAAAAATATGTTCAATAATTAATAACTTTATCAATGTCTGACAGTGAATTGTGGGTACTTATCATTTATATGGGAACGATTTGGATAAACTCATTGAAATTTCAGTCTCAGTGAATTTGAGCCTTAACTTGTACAACTTATTACAGTCATTCATTTCAACTGTGACTCAAAGACAATATGCAGGAAAAAGCAGGAGAAGTGAACAAG
The DNA here is from genome assembly GCA_900302695.1 of Helostoma temminkii. Lineage (NCBI taxonomy): Eukaryota > Metazoa > Chordata > Actinopteri > Anabantiformes > Helostomatidae > Helostoma > Helostoma temminkii. Next base: position 7,147 of record OMLM01020709.1, on the reverse strand, counting down.
AAAACAGGCTGCACAGACACGAGGCAACCCATCAGAAAGTGTCACAGACGAGCATTTTCCCTGTGCCTGGGGTCAGGCTTAGCCAGCCTGTAAAATCTGGGGGAGTTGAGTGCTATCTATAATAAGCATCAATTAAATTATTCAATGCCGCTGGATTTAATTTGGCATAGACATTTCACACTTTGAACAGATTCTGGTCCAAGCAGTGATGAGCTAGTTTCTGAGTGGCACTGCCTGCACTGAAGACTGGAGCACACATTAAAAATAGTTTTTTTTAGTGAAAGCCAGAGAAGATGAAGGGGTGGATGTTTTTCAAGAACTGACTGAATCAATGTATCTACTGTCAGGGTTTTGTATGTCATATAGACAATCTGTAGTCAGAGGTATTATCCTGTATTTTCTGCTGCACA
>OMLM01020707.1:77275-94518 GCA_900302695.1 Helostoma temminkii | reverse complement strand
TGTAGGGTGGGTTCATACAGACCCCAGAGTGCAGTACATGGGTTAATGGTTGACACGTGCTGTTTTTATTTTTGTGTAACCTTTTTTTCACTCTTTATTAGTGATTTCGAAGTCAATTTAATTAATTTTGTATAATAAGGTCCAGTGGTGGTAAATAACAAAATTCAAATGTTGAGGTACTTAGGGTGGTTAAAATCAGTCGCACCTTTACCAATGGTCAGCATTTTCACCTTTTACTCAACATTGCTTATAATATACTGTTTTCTTTGTGTGGTTTGTATTTTCAGTAAAATACTTAAATCTACTGATGAAGTGTGCATTTGGAATTATTCTGTGAAGGGGATTTTTTCCATGTGATTATAATAAGATTACATTTTTTAAGCTACATCTGTCAATATTATCTTATATGAAAATATCAATAATTAGAAAGTTTACAGACTCGTGATCTCATGAGTAAACTGTGTTTTTAGTTGCTAATGGAATCCACCACCCACCTTTAAAGCTTTAAAGGTGAGTTATTTATTACCCAATAGTTTGCACTGTTTTATTTCAGCCCATTCTGTCTTTGTAGGCATGCAACAGACCATTTGCATACTTTAATAAGTAATGTTATTATCAATTTTAATGTTGTAGTCATAAAAACAATGCTTGTTTGCCTTCTGGCTGTTGTTAAACCAGAATCAGACAAAGCTCCATAGAATCATTGAGCCCACAGGCAAGGAAGGGAGAAAGGCGAGAAGACCAGGTCAGGATTAATTTGGGCCATAATAGAGTATCATCACATAGAGCATGTCATTAGTAATTGAGGATTGTATTCTACAAATTTGCCTCTTATCTGTTTTTGCAAAGAATTTTTGTGCGGTTGTCTCGTCCAAAACCGTAACCGTTAAGTGGTTCCAGACAAACCAATCCTCCTGGTGAATAGTTGTAAAGCTGGAGAAACACTGGAAAAACCTCAGTGTTACAGTTGCACTGTGACTTGTTTACAATATTCTGTAATAAGACACACATTTATTACCATTTGTTTGACACATAGCAACTGTTGTTCCTTCCAACATAGAGGGGAAACAAGCATCCTGTGAAAAACCTCAGTTCTTTCTCAGCACAAAAACAGAACAAATTTATGCCTTAGTGTTTTTCAATGCTGGCATCAAAGAGAAAAAGAAACAGACGCAACAAGAGCCAGGCAAGGAAAGGAAAGAAATGCTAAGACTGCTCACTGTGAACTGCATTGTTATTTCATACAGCACACTCCTGTGGCATTTTCTGCAACATACTTGGATAATTCATAGCAAGTGCAAGATCAAAACAAAAAAATAAATTGTTGGGGAATCATATTGAGGTTGTCTGTAGAGAGATCCCAGGGGAGGCTGAAGAGGACAGAGAGCGAGAGAGAGAGAGTGAAAAAAATAGTGCATTATGGAGGAAGTAAATGACCAGGTAGTTCACACTATGTAGCTTGTCACTGGTGTTTACATGTTATTTTCTGCAACATTCGTCTCCATGGCAATGCACTGTGAGTGACAGAAAATGCAAAGTGATAACAAAACACACTTCCAGCTAAGTCATATTAAGAAATATGTGCAATAAGTGTAGCAAAAATACAATGGATGTGTTTAAGAGGTTTGAATATTTAGGTTATTCAATGCATTTGATAATCTATAATTAACACATTTGCCTCATACTGTTGTGCAATTAAAATGCAATAGAAATGTACACAGTGGCATTTCATTAGGTATAATTTCAAATGATTCCATTTCAGTCTGCACTTTCCAGTTCTCCCTAAAATGTTTTGAGTGTAGCTGAGAGCTTTTGTTTTAATGAAAATCTGTTTTATCATGAGCCACCAATGGAGATTTAAAGGAAAAATCCATATATTTGCTTTAAAAACCTTGTGTCTCTTACTGGTGCAAGTGTGAAAATGAGCTACTCGTGAACTCCTTCTTTAATTTTACAATGAAAGACTGAATACGTTAGACACAAGACTACTGAAAGTGCCCTTTTTATTCTCTGTATTGATTGATGATAATGATGAAAGCTACTTTTTCTCTGAAACCCCAGTAAGTGGAATTAAGAGTGAGAAGATGATTCTTTTAATTCTTGCAAGCTGTCCAACTACAGTGAATACACTCAGGACTGGTTCATTTGATTTATGATTAATTCCTGTGAATGTGCCTGATTAACCACATTTTTTGGAGAGCAGCCAGTCAGCATTGAAGTCATTCCCAAAGGTAGGGAGGAAATAATTGTGTTTGTTCTGAACACTCGTTTTGTGTTAGAGAACTTGTCGACACATTTAGATCAGTATAGAATAACCTATAGGACAACAACAGCGCAATGATCTGAGCCATCAAGTTTAATAATCAGTGTTGTTAACGACTGGGGCTAGGATAAAACATTATATTGGACATGGATGCCTTTTATTGTTATGCAACAGTCAAGCTGAATGTACCATACAAGAGCAAAGAAGAAAAAAAGAAAAAAAAAACATACCTATAATCAGTATGCAAAGGCATTACAATATATACTTTATGTCAAAATCAAATGACTCTGTAGCCCAATGTATTTGAATCATAGACTTAATCACTTATATGCCAGTTTTGTGATTTTGATTAGAGCAGAGAGGTTGACCGACCTGCTCGATAGGGACATAATTATTCAAGGTCAAAACTTAAAATCTTGAAAGTTCATCAGACTTTGATTAACCCAGGAATTTACAGAATTCACATGCTCTTTCATCTATGTAACTTGTTACACATGTTCTTACTGACACAGTCACACAATTACTGTACTTTTTCTCCCACTCCTGCTTTCCCTACTTTAACATGTTCACTGTATTGGAATATGGCATGCACTACAGTGGATGCTATGATACTGTACATCCTGTATATTTAGTAGTATAATAGCATGTTTCTGTTTCCCTGTTCCTTGGAATGCAAAATAGCAATTTTACAATATTATAGTATATAACATAAAGTAAATCAAAATAAAGTATGAAAACCTTTTGGTGCACAGTCAAATCAAACATTAAGTATTGTTATGAATTGGTATTGGTTTTAAAATAACAAGCTGTGAGTGAGCTGTGTGCAGTTCAGCGCTAACACCATTAAGATATGAACAGGCTTTAAGTAGTAACAACAATTTACCAATAATACATAGATGAGTTCACACAGTATCAACAGAAAAATATTTAATTAACCTTTTCTAACAGTGCTGTGGTAGATAAACCCAATAACTCAGCCATAATAACCACCTTTTCTGTAAAAGCATTAAAACCTTAACAAGCAATATATATAATAATTATAATAATTTATTCATATTCTTCCACAATTCAGATTATGTATAATTTAATTTAAATTAATTACATATTTTATAGGTAACCAGTTCTCCAACCTTGTTTTCTTTATAGTATACAATGCCCAATAAAGACAGAAAGTAAGACTGACTTGTTATGCTATTATATAAAAATATTTAAGGCAATAATGGCAGTCTGTTATACAGTAAACACTGCTTCCTTGTATATTGTAAATGAAAAAATGTGCCCAGAATTTTACTACACACACTCACAATAGACAGGTTATTAGGTGCAAAAGATAAATCTTAACTCAGTCTACTACAACACTCCAGATAGTTTTTAAAGTGTTTATTTGCCTACCTTAGTTTTAGCTAGGTGCCAGCTGAGTGTATCACTTCTATGATGTGGGCTGAGCATCGAGGTTCCTGTGGTCTAACCATAGTCTAATACACTTATCAGACTCATTAAACCCCAGTAATTAATTGTGCCTTAAATATCATCCAAGCAAATCATATGTGGTTGATCATAATACACTCCAACAAGTACAAGTTTAAATGATGCAAATAAGTGTTCCCTTATTCCCATCATTTTTATAGATCACTTCTTCCTCTGTATTCAATATTTAAGAGTTATTCCCTCTCCAAAGACCCATACAGGCACATTGCTGTTCTCTTAATCTCTCCCTGAAATAGAAAGCTGCTGTGCACAGTTTTAGGATGTGTCTTCAGTGTATACAAGCTTTATAAATGAGCCCTGTGAGATCCATGCCTATGATCTGTGATGTCACATTGATGTACAGCCCGAAGCTCTTCTTCTACTTCAATGGACAGGAAACTGACTAGGTGGATTTTTAACCATTATTTATCCAATGAAACCTGGATAAGAACACATGCTACTGTTCCCCGGGATTGTACTTGATTGAACTGTCTAGCCAGTCAACCTCGTTACTTTACCACTTTAGCGTTTTGAAGGCGTAATTTGGGATTGAAAAAGCAAATGGACCGACCTGCTAGTAAATGTCAAAACCTTTCTGTCAGATTGATTGACAGGCCTTTTTTTTTTTTTACCAACACTATACAAGAACTGTATCTAAATTATTAATGCCTGCCAATATTATTAAATGATTACTTGCATCACTCTGTCAGTGCTGCAGAAAACAATCTTGGCATTGATATTATTATGCAGTATAGGTCAAAGACTTCAATCTTAATCAGTATGTGTAAATACCTGCAAATGATGTGGTCATAAATAAGTGATTTGGCTTTTTTTGTGTCTTGATGTGTTGTCTTATTGGTTATGCAACACTAAACACACTTGTCAGACACTCATTCCGTTCCTCAAACATCTCATTCCACCAAGTACCATCTTACAGTTTTGATGAAGGCAATATACAGTAACTGGGAGAGCACATTTTTCATCAGTTTCTTTCAGGCTTTGGAATTCAAACTAGCAATTTCACAGCGACTTGAATGTTATTCCAACTGTAGCCCATTAAGGCAGAATTTTGACACTATTCGTATAAGTAATAACTTTGTCTCAGTATTTTTCTGTGTGTGAAGGCTATTCAAACCAGTAAGCTTACCCTTAAACATCAAACTGTGCTTCTGTTATGTTGCAGTTTCCTTTTTTGTCCTTCTCCAAATCAATTATGCATCAGTGTGGTTTCTCAGATTTAGGGCTGACAGGTTTTTTTGGGGGGGGCTACACAGGAGGAGACAGTGGTGAGCATTCACTAATGCTGAATAAACTGTCCAAGGGCAAAAGGACTGCATCTCAAAATTCACAGGTGTTCCCCTGGAACATCCAAATTTATTCAAATTCACTGGCATGAAGCTAGAATGAGGATGTTTAATAGGCTGCTGGAATCCAATAAAGCTTTGCTGATTTACGTATAAAAGCTAGAAATTATCTTTCTGCAAAGAAAGGAGGAATATGCAAGTTAAATGTCACAGAACGATTTCTGCTCTTATGTGGACCAAAAGGTTAAAGGCTTTTCATCCATGAGGAAAAATGCTTTTCCCATGCATTTATTTATACTCTGGCTGTTATGGCTTTTTCAAGTGTCCCTACAGGGCTGTCTGCACTTCCAGCCCCTCTCCACTCTGACGCACTTCCCCTGGTGGGGCTTGACTGCACTGGTGAGCATGTAAAGCTCATCTCAGAGCACTCTCCCTTCTGCCTGGGGAATGACACCCTCAGAAAACACCTACATGAAAATGCAATTAAAAGCTTCTTTCTCTGAATAGTACAGCCTTTTTAGGGGACAGTGTCAGTAAATGTAGTGTGAGAGCTACATGGTTCTGGGATGGACAGAGGGTAGGGACTGAGGTGGGGAGGACTATGGCATCTACATTCTCTATCTGAGTCACTCATCTTACATCCATCAGCTCAGCACTCAATCCTAATTTAACAGTTTTTATGTGATGAAACATATTCCGAATGCACACACCCTACCAATAATAGTGCCACTGCACAAAGCTGTCAACCACCAGTACAGTATGTAAGAGGACATTTTCAAGTACAAGGTGCTGAAGACATTTTAAGACATTTGGCCTCTCTCATCATTCAAAAACATGGCTCACTGCATGGTAGCTTAACAACACGTACGATGTAAGTTACGTTGTGTAATCATCAGACTTCAATAAGTATTCCAACTCATCTAAAAGGTTAAAGAGTGCTAGACTACTTCCCACTTTACCTTGAGTAAGAACAGAGTAGAGAGGGAAAGCAGAATATGTGAGCCAAATATTTAATTGCACAAATGTTTCTGCTAAGGATTAGTGTGTCTCTTAAGAATTCTTGGAAGGACGTCTGTGCGTTTCAATCTGTGGTGTATTTATGGATTTTAAGAAGTACCCAACTTTTCCCCAGAGTTCTTGCATAGTTATACTGTCACATGCACAGCATATGTTCACTGAATCTGATTTTGAGAAACTGAGCAAGTATTAAGACCTTGTGGCTGTCAACTTGTAGTCTGCTGTGATGTGACTAAATGCATTTGTGCAGTCCTCTGCAAGACCTGAGGGACACAGCATTAGCATGTACATGTTACCATGTGTGGAGATTTAAAATATTTTTTGATCTGCCGCAGGTCTGGATTTAGGAGATGGAACTGTCTTTGCCCTACTAGTAACAAGACAGAAAATTTAGCCCTTTAGTATTTTCTGGTCTGGTCTGCAGAGGTGGAATTATAAGTGAAGATGAGCAAAACACAGAATAAATAATAAATAACTAAATAAAAGACAAACACATGTAGCACATAAGCTGAAAAGCACCATTTAGCAATTTAAATATAAAACATAGTAACTTGCATGTGCACTCTAAGTTACTTCGCAGAGAAACGGGATAAAATATAAAGTATTTTAGTATTCTTACAGTACAATATACTTTGTGTTTGAGATAAGCATGAAAACATGCAGAAGATAAATATATCTAAATGTTATTTTATAGTGGTGATTACAGATGTATTGAAGTTATAACTAAGTCATGGGGTTAATTAACATGACAGCACAATTGAGGTGACTCACAGGTCAAAGACCTGCCTCCAATAAAAGTGACTCATTAGTCAGTATTTCTGACTTTCCACTTAGATCAGACTGACTCATGGCCTTATACTCTTACTCTTCACTCTACAAAAATATAATTTCTCAGTTTTTAAGTTAGAACTGTCTGAGGTGATAACTCATCTTCATTTTAATACTGATGTCATAGTGGGTGATGGAGTCATTCCAGAGTGCATTATGTTGAGAGGCGTTTCTAATGTGGCCCCTTTATTCATTTTAAATAGGGCGGCCAAAACTTTATGACCTCCTCTTAATAGAAATTATAAATTTGTAAAAATAGAATTCACAGCAGAGCTGCTATATTGGATTGCATTTTGCAGGTGAACCTAATAGACTGGCCAGGTAGTGTATATTTCCAAGGCCCTCTCTGAGAAATACTTTTGCAGCATATGGAGCAGCCTCAAACACATTATAATGTTTGTTAATAGAATACTTCAGGTGATGTCATCTCTTTAGAAGAATATTTATGCAAGCCACTAGCACATTCAGTAGGAATCATTTAATTGGCATTAAGTAGGGCACAGAGACAGTGCATCCCAGCCAACACAGGTGTCTTTGGGCGAATGAAACCCCACATATAGATCAGAGAGGATGTCATATCCATTGTGTGCAGCAGATGTTAAAATAATTAATTGTGCCTCTTGTGCCTTCTTTCTGGCCCTCAAGCATTCGATTTAAAGATTGAGGCAGTGTTGTACGGATAAAATGTGCAGCTTAGAAGGCTGTTGATTTTAGGTGGCAAATGACTAAAGGCTCAAGACACACCTAAGGTGCTGTACCAGCATCTTAACAAGGATTCTGAAGCTAGTTGAGAAAACACAGTGTTGCTGAAGTAACAGCTGGGTCATTTATCAAGTTTTATCTGCTCTGTTGAGGAAAGAGCTGTGATTCACACATCTATCTGCATTTTTAGAAATCTGTGTTTCTGACATGTTTTTGTTTGTTAAATCAAAAAAAAAAAATCATTAAGAGATAATACTCTACAATCATATTTTTCTGGATGTGATAAATGAAGACACAAGTTAAGACACACAGAAATGATGGGTAACCCTCATACAGTATGAAACCATAAATGCCAAATTTGCTTTTATCTAAATGCTTTTACTGTACTGTACTTTTTAAAATTATTTATTTATCTTATTTTTTTCTGCTTGATTATAACTGTACATTATACGGAGCACACACAACTCAATATAGTGCACTATATACTGCAGGGTGCGATTCAAGTAAAAGTTGTAAAAGTATACACTTTAAACCACATTATGCTTGCAAAACAATATCAAAGACAATGACAAAGATATTAATATAGAGGGAGCAATAAAGTCAAAGTATGGTGGAAAACTAGAAATTGGCCATAGGATTTTTGTCACATCACTTTGCTACATCTCCCATATGTGGATTTAACAGCAAACATGGTTTAGTTCTGTTGAGCAGAAATGAGATTGCTGTGTTTTTAGCTGCATGTTTGCTTGATTGAAGCATTCTGCTGTAGAGTGTGCTTTAACCCTAGGTTCAGAATGCATGGACTGAAAATTACCATGGGCTTCTTCTTTACTCTAATTGCTTTAGATGCTAATTGGACTGTGGAAAACGGCCTTCTGTGTTTCATCGGGGATTTCCACAATCTGAATTCAAAAATGAGATGCAAAAAGGTTTTCCAGTTGCCACAAGACATCTGGATGGCCTTGCCCTGAAAGCATATTCATAATTAATAAACACAGTCTGGTGAAAGGTGGCTTTTTCATTGAAAAAACTTTTCTGCATTACCACAGTTAAATATGAAAAGATGTACATTAGACATGCAAGGGATGTGACATTTGAATTAGGGCATGCTACACTCATTAAATTTAAAGCATGGAGGCCAGATGTTCATGTGATGTGTAAAGGACCAAGAGTCTTTTAGATGATCATAAAACCTCATTACAAACATCAAGCTTTCTCAGTCTCTTTCATGTATTGGTACCATTCACCTCTCAATACAAATTCATACAGTCAAATGCTGTTTAAACCTACTGCATGAAAATAGGTAATTTTGGTTGGACGACATTTTTTTCTAATACATTTTATTACATACAGTAAACTGGGACAAGATAATGTTTTTATTCCAAACTGAAAATAATAAGGTTTAAAAGTTTAATTCATAAAAACAAAACAAAACAAAAACAACAACAAAAACTGTGTGTTTTAGTCAGTGTCCTTGAAATTGTTGACACTGAGGAAATGAATGGATCAGTGATGAAATTTGTACACTGCAGGAAGGAGCATCCGTCATTAAGATCACATAGTGTTGTGCTGACATTGTTGCTTGTTGAAAAGTGTGTCAATCTGAAAGTTATAGCAGCTTTCAATGACTATTTTACAGAAAGGCAGGGCAGCTAATGGAGACAAGCTCTTTCCATTACAACACCATCTGTTCCACTGAACAGTATTGCTGGCAGCTGCGCACATGTGGAGACCAGATAGAGAGGTCTGAGTCACTGTGGTCTGTATAGACCTAACAGGGACACTTACTTTATGACAAGGATCTACTCAGGTAAACTGATCATTAAGTCCTCTCAGTTCTCTGCTTCTTGTATAGTAAGACAAGATTTTTCAGATTCTCAAATGTTGAATTTAATTAACTAGGGTGAGAAAACAATGGGACCAAACAGTAATTATGCTACAGCATTAATATGGATACTAAAATAAAAAAAAGTGATTAACATAAATAAATGGATGACTTTATTTAAATGTATTACAAATTCGGTAAAACATAGACTGATGCAACATAACAAAGTATTTTAATGCGTGTGTGGGCGTGTTCCAGACTGTATGTTTTTGTCACCTCTGTACAGTAAAATAAATGGAAGCAATAAAAATTGTGGCTGTTGAGGGATTCACCATGAAACCATCTTTCTACATGAAACATTTATTTCTCCTAATTCTCCTTGCAGAACCTTTGAGTGGTAATAACATGTTTCTTTCCGCATGGCCGTGCCAGGCGAGCGTCAGGAAGACTGTAGGCCATAATTATCCTGTTTGTTCAGAAGCCCAGTGCTTTTTATTATTTAAATCTCCTAGGGCTGTGAAAGTGCTGAGAGGCGATTCTTTCTCCCGTTTTTCGCCATGCTGTGTTAGTCAGTGTTAATGCCGCTCTGTAATTTTTTGATGTTCTCTTTGCTCAGTGTTCATCAAGAATGTGAAAGATGTCTTAACCAAGGAAAAAGAAGTGGCATGACAGTGTAAACAAATAACTTGAACAAATTGCTTTATACAGAAATAAGTAGTGATGATAAAAGACCAAATATCCATATTTTTACCATGAGGAGTCAACTTTTTTACTGAATGCATAATAAAGTCATTCCCTGCAGCAGTGCATGCACTAAGGCTTAACAGTGGTGGCAGTATAGAGCTTCACATGTGCTAATGTGAAAAAGTCATACATTAGTAAAATGTCACAAAACAAATTATGGTTTTAATAAGATCATATTCTTAACATTTGCAATACATTCTAATAAATTTCAATATAACTTTTCCCAAGTTATATTGAACTGCATCCGTTTTTAGTTTAGGGTTATCTAGTTGTGTCACTTTTCTTGTACATCTTTGTAGTTAATTCTAATTTTCAGAAAAAGGAATTTTCTAAAATGCAATAAAAACTAAAATCTGTGATTTGTCAAATAGCTTGAACCTTTATTCATGGAAAAAAACTAAAAATTGTTAGTGTTTTCACTGTTCACTAACTGGTTTAATTGAATTTTATACTTATTGCAAGGGAAATAGCCATGCTGAATGATGAACATGAGGAATATAGCCACATGGGCTTGGGAATACTTTGGAAAATCGCTCTCACTTAACAATACAACCTGAAATTATGTCATTCAAGGAGGAAGCCACGTGCAGAAACGCTGTAGAGTTCTCCAGGCCTAATCTCATGTCGTATGACCAAAAGAAAGAAGAAACAGGGTCTGTAGTCAGACAAGTCCACTTTATCATCCAGACTGTTATCAGTAAAAGGTGCAAGGGCCAGCATCTGTGATGGTAGAGGGGTGCATCAGTGCACACAACACTAATGCAAGAGTGTATATTAGAATTTAAATGATACATACTGCCAGCAAGGCAAAATCTTTTCATGAGAAGACAATTCCAGACTTCATTTTGCATGTGTTACAAGAGCGTTACTTCATAAACACACACAGGATGTGCTTGACTGGCCTTCTTGCAGTCTCGATCCATCTCCTAATTTTTCAGACCTACATTTACACAACCTAACTCCACCTCATCACCATCTTAGACCAAAGCTCAATCTGGCAGTGTCAGCTAATTCTTCTTTTTTCTGACTCACCTTACTACCACCACCATCTAGACCTCAGGGGATTCTTAAAAGCTGCCATATTCCCTAGCCTATGGGTTTCATAGCTATGCTCATTGATGGGGTCTAATCATCAAAATCTTCTGTGGTATATCAATAAATGTCCTTTTGCACACTCTAGTCATCTCACCTTATTAAATTACCTAGCCTTCTGCCTGTCTCCATATACACATACTTCTAAGAAATATGATATCAGTCACTATGGCCTATTTTAAAATTTCCCATCTTTTTATGATAATATTTACTCCACACCTTTAAATTAATTCCTTTCTAGGTGTCAAATCCCCACAGGTTTCAGAGAAAATTAATTCAGAGATGATAGTGGGCAGTCACTCTCAGCACACAAGCTCATACAAGATAATTGTATGCAAGACAATTGAAAAAGAAAGAAGCTGGAGCCTGGGAGAGAAGAGATATTTGAGTAAGCCTGTAGAAGCCTCTGTGTTGGTTATGTTGCGTGGAATGAGACCCCAGCAGAGCACTAGTGTATCTTCTGTTAACTCAAGTGTGAACCAGTAAAGGAGTAGGCCATAAAAGGTGGGCTGTTTAAACGCTCCCCGTTATTTGTGGTCATGTGTGTCTTCCTATCACTCAGATTGCAGTTTTAGTCCTCTCCAGACGACACTTTGCTTAAGTTTTCAACAAACTCATTTCAGCAGTTGTTTGACCATGAAAGGAATTTCTGCTTGGTTGCCCCTCATTAAGGGCTACTCTACTTCTCTGCCTATGTTTAGATAAGTGCCTGACTTTTAAAAGATATCAGTGTATGAGTGTCTGTGGCTCAGGGGGTAAGGTGGTTCATCCACTAATCATAAGATTGTTAATTTTATACTTGCCTCCTCCTGTGCACATGTCAAACTATCCCTGGGCAAGATGTCAAGCCTCGAAGATGCTCCTTGCATTGCAGCTTTGCTACCATTTTTATTCTTTTTATTTTTTATTTAACCTTAATTTGTTCAAGGTGGTTTCACTGAGAGTCTACATCTCTTTCAGGATTCCACTGGTCACATTACTACAGTTGCTTTCACACCTGCCAGCTGCCCTGTACTACCATTATCTGACCTGTGGCCACTGTGCAGCTCCACTGGAGCATTTGGGATTACAGGTCTTGCTCAAGGGCACCATAATGGTGCTGATGAGTGAGGAGCAAGTGCTGCTTTTCAGTCCTGCCCTTCTGAGGGATTCAACAGGGAACCTTTCGGTGACAAGATCACTTGTCTAACCATTAGTGAATGAGAAGCAACATCAATATAATGTCACATGAAGTACAAACAATTAGTATTTTTATTGTCTTATGTATTAAAATCCACAGGTCAGGCTGGAGCCTCTTTGTGTGGGGTTTGCATGTTCTCCCCTTCCTCTGGCTTCCTGCCACAGTCTAAAGGCATGTGGTTAGGTTGATTGGTGAGTTTAAATGGGTGTGAAAGTCAATGCCACCATCACAAAGGGCGTGGTCACAAGTAAGATAGTGCTGTGGTATATTTCCTTTGTCTTTGGAATGCTTACTTATTATAATATTTTTCTTTTCTTTTCAGGCTGGTAAAATTTTTCGAATTTGTCACCAAATCAGAATCACAAATCTGTGGACTAAGTCGGAAATGTCATGGTCTGTCTCTCCCCTGTGTCCCTGTGACCTGAAACCCTGCTCTGACCCCCTCAACTCTGTAAAATTTATCTAACCTGTTCTCTGATCTGACTGAATATATGCCGTTTGGATTGTGGATTTTGAACACTGTTTTTTGGAGAGTTTGGACTGTCCGGACTCTGACCCTGCTCTGTCTCTTGGACCTGATATCTGCGCCTCCCCTGCCTGTTACCTGTTAATCTAATTTGATTTGTGACCTGACTGATACCTGTTCAAGATCTGTGACCTGTTTTTAGGACCTTATCAGGTTTAACCTGAACTAGCTTGAACTAGCTTTTGGTAGCTTTTTCACTGATTAGCATTACCTTCATCAGAACCAACACCACTTCTACAGATACCCACCTCCTATCCTCTGACTGTATGCAGTATGTTAGTATAAGCACATTTAGTTATTCAATCCAGAATTTACCTGTACATTTCCATCTGCTAACACTCTCTTGTGCACAGTACAATGAACAGATAACCCAGAAGTTCTCACCTGCTCACACCTTGGTCTCTGCGTGCCCTCACCTATTTAACATCTGCCCTAAGTGTTTTAATAAACATCTTTTTACTATCCTGTGTTTTTTTAATCAAACCCAAAATGATACTATCTACTATGATACTATATGTAATATTTACAATCCTTAAAAGCCACAGCATGGCACACAACATGAATCAATCTTTATCAGTAGAACCTGTCGAAAACACAGTTTACATAAATTCACATCAATATCTAGGTGCTGTTCAGGCAACATGTTGCAAAAAATTATACAAATGACAGCAGTCTGCTTTTTCAGAGTTGATTGACTGACATTTTGGCTACAATTGCTCTTTTTTTATAAGGCAAGTCAATTACTCGGCATACAGCCTTTAATTCACTCGTATCTCATACTTGAAATCAATATATAATCAACTCTTTGTTATTTGCACTACAATTCTTGCAATAAGCTCATACATACATGCATACATATTATTTGTACATTTTGCCATTTAACACTTACTAGAAGGGACAGGCATGAGGTTTCAGTGTCTTGTCCAAAGACACAACAGCATGTAGCCAGAAGAAACTCGGAATCAAACAACTAACCCTGGGATTGGTAGTTGATTGCTCTACTAACTGAGCTACACACTACCCCTAATATTACATTGTATTATATACAATATAATAATTTAAAAAAAAAAATAGAATGACAGAAGCAATGCCATGACTCAAAAGGTAAAGGTTGATATCAGCTTATTGTAGGGCCATTTTTATTGCTAAGCCACTAACTTACAGTGTGACATTAAAGCATAAGACCTAAGGGTAGCACTGTCCTTTGGTATATGCTGAGACAGCACAATAACATCTATTCCCTTCCGATGCTGGTTGTTTACAGTAGGATGACTTACAGAGTTTGGGATTTACAAGCAGTTGTGATATCAGCGAGCACAAAGACATGAAAATGTCACAGTTTGTCAAATGCTGTGACCTGGAATAAAAGAAAACTGTTTAGAAAGCTACAATTCCCAGTACAGTGTACAGTATAACATGAAGGACCGCAACTAGGCCAAAGCTTAAAGATAATATGTTAAGCACTCAGACACTTCAGTAAATACCACAGTCTATTATACTGTTTACAATGACAATTTAAAAAAATGAATAAAATTGCCAAATACATACGGAGGGAGTTAATGGCAGTTACTGATTATTTCCATGATGTTGTTGGACTTTAATGGAAGTTGTACCTTGAATCTCCCATTTTCCTAACCATGATCATCTGTACCCTAACCTATTTACATATAAACCGTAAACTATGTACTCTGTGTGTTAAATTTTTACTGCACATTGACAAAGACCTTGTGGTCACATGATTTAACTTCGTCCATTTGACCAGCATTTGATGCATTTATTATCTTAACAACATATTAAATGGGTTCAACTCAGCGTAAGCACCTCGACACACGGACAGACAGACATACTTCAAAATGTATTTGAAGTTACTACTGCAGATGAAAAGAAACTGTTCTCGAAGCGGTATGCTTTGATGCACAGAGAAATTGGTGAGAGTAATTTCTGCATTAGGACTCAGTGTGAGAGTCATTTTTATCCATAACAGTGCTCACAAAATAGAAAAACTATTTACAAAAAATTACGTGTCATGATTACTAACAATGTGAAATTAAACAAAATTTTGCAAGAACCCATTATCAAAGAAAACTTTCATTTAACTCATAACCTCACATTGGCATCATCATTGGCATATTTCTTAATTTGCTTGTTGTGTTCCAATATGGTTAATGAATCTTGCTGAGTGGGCTGTGGGACTTAATGGGAGTCAGCTGTGCAAATCTTCAGTTGTAATAGCTGATTGTTCAGATGATGGTTTGCTGGCTTTGAAGCATATTATCATCTTTGCATGATGTTAATATTCAATGTGCCTTAATTGAATTTAATTAAACTGTAAAAGAATTTAAGATAAGGCATCGGTTCATGCTACACGCTGTATGAAACGCACTGGTTGTTATGCCCACCTTAAACACAGGGCCTTCATGTGTAAGGTAACAATCTCTTAAGACTGCTTATTAGATTGAATGCCAACTGGCAACATTTGTCAACTATAAAAGAGAACTGCCAAACAGCACTTTGATACACATTTTCAAAGCATCATGAGCCAACAGATAGAGCTACAAAAAAGTATATTTATTCATGGCCAGAAGCAGGATAGATGATCCACAATGTGTAGTGTTCACATTATTATATATGATTGTTTTCTCCTCCCACCCTCTTGTTGTTACATCTTATTCTGTGGCAAGAAAAAGTTTGCAAACACTAAGACTTTATGAGATTTTTACACTAAAATGAAAAAGATAAAAACTAATACCAATACAAAAAAAGGATGTTCCTCATTTATTTGTAACAACTTAATCAGCAGGTAAACCATCTACAATGTCAAAGATTGCCTTTTACAAAGCAGCTATCAAACTGTTCAACTTCAAGGCTTAGCAACTATTTTTTTTTCTTCCAGAAATCCAACTGTGCTTGGTCTTAGATCGATCATGCATGCCCTCAGGTGTTAAAAAGTGTTAAAATATTTTGATGCCCAGTAAACCAATATTTTGAGTTTATATTTGGCTCTTCCTCCATATTTTCCTTTCAATATAAATTAAAACTGAGACAAATAACCAAACAGCATGCCTTGGAAACATGCCAGTGTAGACCTGTCTTAACAAAAGAAGGTTCTTTGTTACAAAATATAAGATAGAAATTAAAGATTATAATGAAATCTGTAAACTACTCGGATCAGGCATAACATTATGAGCACCTGTACAATATAATGCAATCCAATACAACAGCTCTGCTATGAATTCTAATGTACATCTTAACATAACGTACTCCAGTACGACTCTACCGCCTTCAATGACCCTAAAAATGCACATGTTGTAGAATTATCACATTTTCAACATCAGTTTCAAAAAATTATAACTGTGCAAATATAGAAGAGACATGCTGCACCTGGATCCAATCAGGACAGAAGACACAGTGGAAGGTCCAAATGCATATCACTCCAACAAAACGAGTACTTTCGAGTGTTCTCCTTGAGAAAGGGATGTGTCAGTTGGCTGCATTGTTGAATACACAAGAGAGGAATCAGTATGCAAAGACCCTGTGCATGAGAGACTCAGGTCAGTTGGCTGCATGTGCAGAGCTGCCAAGAACGTACTAAGAAAATGTACGATTGGCAAATCAGAAGAAAAGATTGCCAAGATATACAAACAGTGGACTTTAGATCACTGGGAGGAATTCTTGTGGACTGATGCATCCAAGTTTGAGGTGTTTGATTGAACCAAGGGACATTCACTACAAAGCTCAGACACAGAGCCTATGGATAGATGATAGATGTCTGCCTAACACTATCAATGAAGTGTGGAGGTGGAAATGTGATGATGCTTTCGCAATTGGAATGTGTATGATCTGCAATGTAAGCAAGGCATCCTCAGTCAGCATGGAAGACATTTCATATTGATGAGGCATGCCGTACCCTCTGGGCAAGAACTGGTAACTTTTTTGCACATTTTCACAACATTTTGCCCCAAGCATTTTTTCCAGGATTATTTGGAGAAGAAAGTAGCTGTGGAAATAGCCTATGTGATGGTTTGGTCAGCACAGCCACCAGTTCTGAATCCCATCGAGCTGAAATGTTCAAGAACATTTTCCCAACCAGCACAAAGATATGAGAGGAAAGCTGCAGAAGACTGGCAGGAAATGGGAGGAGACCTGGATATCTGCAAAAGATGATCAGTAGATTTGTCAGGTAGTTATTGATGGAATGTTTTTTTTCTTCTTTGATGAAAGTAAAATTTAACATGGATTTGATTTGATCATTATTAAAAAGGAATTGTCTATTTTTTGTGTTTCGTGATCACTCT
>OMLM01020707.1:66164-77221 GCA_900302695.1 Helostoma temminkii | reverse complement strand
ACACACACACACACACACACACACACACACACACACACACACACACACACGATGAAGGCTGCAATGGAAGCTGCCCATCAACTTGGGGTTCAGTGTCTTGCTCAACTTCACTTTGACTTGTAGAGCTGGGAGGAGCTGGGGATATCAAACCGCCGACCTCACAGTTGGTGGATGATGGCTCTACCGACCTGAACCTCAACTGCCCTCAAGTATATAGTGGATATTGACTCTGTTAACTTTACCACTTGGCCGAGGGCTTCAGCCTCCTAAACAAAGGGGGATAGAGAAAAACCCACATACTGTATATTGAGAATGTTAGCACTAACACAAAAAAGTGAAAAAGTGCCTAAAGCACAAACACTGCAAAATACCACAAAACACTACATCATGCAATAAAGAGACAGAGAGTGGTCTATGGTGTGCCAAGCCCAGAGCAAACATTCACTCAACCCTCTTCTCAACAGAGTTCACCTACAGGTACATACAAAAAGAAAAGGTACTAAAAAGGCCATTAAAAGAAAAAACTGTAGAAACCCAGAATTAAAATGCAAAACTGAATCCCCAGGTAAATCAGCAGTTAACGCTTAACAGTTAACTCATTCTTTCCACCAAAACAATAGACACAGCTACAATATCACATATTTACATCTCACAGATGTGCTAAATTCAAAACACTACAATCTGAAGTGTTTGTGTATGTTTTGATTTCATTAGATCATTTTACATATTCAAAGGCAAAGTGTGAGAAAATAAGTTTTCTTTTTCTTGTTTTGATCAAGTGTAGGGTTTTTTTGTTGTTTTTGTTTTTACTGTAATATATGTATATGCAACACAAAGGTTACCCTTTGTAAGTAGTATATTACAGAACCCAGTCATTTCATCTACAGTATATACTCTTGAAACACTACAAAGAAAATCAGTGCACAGACACAAAAAGGGAACACAATCAATTACTATAATACAAAGTGTTCAGCTGAACTGACAGAAGCAAATGCAAAATGCAATGAAACAGATCAACAGATCACTCCACATCCCACCTCTGATCCTTTGTAAGGTCAGAGGTGATGTAGCTCTAGGTCAGGCCAGAGGACCTCAACCACATCAGATGTAATGTTCTTCCTGGCCAAGCATCAGAGGTATTTTATGGAATCATTCCTGACATTTATCTGCATGGATGGCCTTAATTCATGCACGTATCCTAATTTTTACTCATGATGGAAGTGTTCTTCCAACTGGGTTGGTGAGACTAATTGGTAGGGTGTTGCATTTTGAAGGCCAGTGTTTTAAATAAAAAAATTTGTGTTTAGAATTTTGAAAAAATGTGAATGATATTTGCACTAATTAATTTTTGCTTAAGCAGTTTAGCAGTTTGGAGTCATGTTTTTGACACGTGAGCTTAAAGTTTTCAGAAGTGTGTGTATAGTTCCATTTTTATGTGTGTATACAATTGAGGAGAGGCTGTAAGACTGAGGTTTGAGGTGGTCATATGCACGAAACAACACATTTGTATAACACAATAAACCTCCTACTTATGAATCCTGTGAACTCCCAGTACTCCCAGGATTTGTTGCTGCTTGTCAATAGCCTTTACCAAACTTAATGGAGCATTTCATGATATGAAACAATCACAGGCAAATGCTAAGTCAAGATTATGTGACTGAGAGTAACTAAAATAAAAATCCAAATTTCTAATTATGGCCATACTTTATGCTATACATACATTGTTTTGACATAAAATAATGTATATTATTTATCTGCAATGTGTGATGCTGTGTTGTATTTATGCTTAAGAAGAAGGAAACTCAGATGTTCACTTCATCTTCTTTAAACTTAGCTGCAATCTCATAGGACATACTTTGTGGGTCAGATGCAAAAGGTTTAAAGTTCAAATCATTTAAAATATGCGGGCAGCAGAAATGTAAAATCGAACATGTGAGCAAAGCTCTAAGTATAACAGCTGCAAGGTTTGGCACCGTACCGCTTTTCTGAGTTAATCAATGACTCAAGATGCTGCACAGCATTTCTGCTACTGATCCTGTGTACACTGCCTTAGAGCCTTATGTTAGTGAAACTGAAAATATTAACTTTTAAGCTGTGGGGTGGTTTCTATTGAGGATGAGAAGAAGCTTATAAAGTATTTGGATGTAATGTGACAATAATGAACAGGTGACAAGCATGAATGTTCAGTAAAGGTTGCTTATGCATTTATAATGTAACCTTTATTGCAGTCTAACCCTAAAATTCAGACAGACACTGGCCGGTGTTTCTATAGTAACTGATTAAAGGCACTTGAGCACAGGACTGCACAAGTGAATTATGACAAGGAGAAAATCCAGCTATTTTAAAAAGTAGCATATGAGTATGGATTTGGGTATTAATGTTCATTTATTTATTTATTTTAATCAAAGACTACTTGCCCACTTTATACAAACAAAAAGCTATGCACACATTTAAACACATTTAAACTAAACTCAAATAGCATCATTTAGCACACTGTGTTCACCCAGAAATGCTGGCCTTCAAAATGACCAATTAGTCTCACTAAACTTGCACCTATGGAACCTCGGTTGGTAGAGCGCTTTAATCGTGTGTCAGAATATAAAAGAGGAGCATGTATTAAAGGAGGGTGTATGTGATAACATTCACACAAGTGAATCCGTCGTATTGCAGGAAGAAATGCAAGTTTATTTCATTACCTTTTTGTATCTGTGCACTGATTTTTGCTACATACTACACGAAATCTTTGTGTTGCATACACATGTTGTACATGTTGTTGTACAAAAAACTTTCCCAAAATGAGAAAAAGATAAATGGCCTCAGCAAGCTAAAACATGCTTTATGACTTTCGATGATGATGTTTTGAATTTGTTACACCAGTGTTATTTATTGCTCTATGAGAATTAAATGTAGGATATTTGTGTAAATTGTTGTGGTGGACGGATCAGTTTTGTGAAGTGCATGTTTTTCAGTAATGTGTTTCATTAAGCAAGAGATGTGTGGAGTTTTACCCAAGCAGTTAACTCCTTTTTAATCTGTGTCTACAGTTTTGAGAAACTGAGCCTTAGTCTCTGAAACTGCCACAAATAATTGGACATAATGCAAAGTCATCTTGTTACCAGGAGAGGGCAGCAAATCTTAGCCATTTAGCCTCTCATTGGCTGACCAGTGTGGATGTGCGGTTGCAGATCGGCCTCACCATTGTTTGTCAGTTGATTATGTGTTTTAATCAAATATCAGCACTTGGAGTTCTATACAGTACACACAACATGCTGGTTTGAGTTTTGTTTTTTATAGGCACGCATATTTACATATTCACAATTATCGATAAAAGAATCTCTTAGTTTTCACTACCTAAAATCTACTCAACCATTTCCTATCCCCAGTACTGTCATAAAATATCTGTTACCATAAAAACATACAAATAAGATACAAATTAAAAAGTACTTAATGTCATAATCTAGCTTGTTTCATGTCTAGTGGAGTATTTCCTTAAACCTTCCAGCGATGCTGAAGAAAGGCACATTTTTGTATTTTGTCAGTTGCACCTACTGGAAGAATAATATGCTGAAAAACACAAGGCATGCATTGTGACTAAGCTGACAGAACAATGTGTTTATGTGGCCTGACACTCATCCTGAACACCAGAGTGCTGCTTTTAACCACTTGATGGCAGTGTAGCTGTAGCAATCAGCAGCTAGATAAACGGTATATGTAAAAGCATATTGTCTTTGTTTTGAATGTTTTTACCCATTTTTCAGAGAAATATATAAATAGGAAACACACTATTGATATATTAATGTAACAACCATCTTATAAAAATGACACACATGAAATAATACATCATGACATATGGCATGGGTCAGAGCACCTTAAAAGTCCTGTATCTGCTATTAGCAGAATCAAAAACAGATAGATGAGAAAAGAAAATGCTTTGATGCAAACATGAGGGGTTCTGGATTTACCCCTTTGCAAAAACAAAATAATAAATATGTAAGGGATATTGTGCCACTGACTGTGTATGCCAAGCACTCATACTTAAAAATTTACTGTAAAAATCCCAAAGTAAAATTTTAGAACATCCCTTTGTTTTCAACTATCGAGTATACTTGTAGTATCTTCACTGTCAGTGTCCTTTTGCTCCAGTAGAGCAGGAAGAAGTCCAGCAGACAGCACTGTTTGAAATGGTAAACAGCATGTTGTGAGACAATCACCATCAGTGTTACGGAGACTGGAGGCAGCCTGCTGGCCGAGCTTTAATGTTAAACAGAGTGCTGTGTACTGTGCTAAGATGAATATTTCATTATGAATGTCATAGCATGCAGTGAGATGACCCTGGCACTGTATAAAATGACCAGCATCCTGCTATCTGTGCAGTGCTTTGGCAGAGATAATTAGATGAATCTATGCCTTGAAGATGTCAGGCTGTTCTGGAGTCAAAAGAGTGTCCAGGCTGGTGCAACATGAGGATAATGTAATGTAATTATGTACCTAGTATATGACCTAGTGAATGTTTTTAGCTGTTGACATATCTAAGTGGGCAACCCATAGGCATTTTAAGGCCACCAGCTTTTCTCTTCATGACTACATTTTCTTCTTTTAGCAGTATGTTCTCATGTTGTACAAGAAGAAACTTCCAGCAGATTCTGTCCTATTTT
Source organism: Helostoma temminkii (assembly GCA_900302695.1). Lineage (NCBI taxonomy): Eukaryota > Metazoa > Chordata > Actinopteri > Anabantiformes > Helostomatidae > Helostoma > Helostoma temminkii. The sequence continues at coordinate 72,566 of OMLM01020707.1, read as the reverse complement.
CACTTTTCAGATGAACAAAAATAATAAAAATAGACGGCCAACAATTGTTATGTGATGCTTTTAAATAACAAAATACAGCTAAGTATTTACAATTTTCTGGTTTTCTGGTCATGAATGTGATCTAGTTTTCACCAAAATCACAAATATTTAAACAAACACAATATTTCTAAGCTAATAAAACTTTCACAATATTTCATGTCTTCATTGAACACACATTTAACATACAGAATGATGGTCGACAAAAGAAGTTGAGACGGTTTTATTAACAGGTTGAACCACCTTTGGCAGGAATAACCTCAACCAAACACTTATTGTAGCTGTGGATTAGACCTGCACAAAGTTCAGGAGAATTTTTGGCCATTCTTCTTCACAGAACTGCTTCAGCTCAGACATACTTTTGGGATGTCTGGGGATGGGATGTCAGCATGTCAGGAATGGCTCTCTAGAGGTCATTCCACAGCTTCTCTACAGGGTTGAGGTCTGGGTTCTGACTGACCCTCCAGATGGCTGATTTCTGTCTCCATTCTGGAATAGTTTTACTTCAGTGTTAAGGTCACTGTCCTGCAGACAGCCACCCTGACAGTATCCTGTAGGATACCTTAAATTTAGGAATTCATTTTCTCCTCCATGATGGAAAACTGCCCATATTCAAAGGCAACAAAACAACCTAAAATTATAATGGTCCCGCCACCATACTTTATTAGAAGTGTTAAGGTTGTCTTTGGCAAAAATCAGGTGTGCTAACCGGGTTTTTCGGAGAGAACACACAGCAGAAGATTAGATCACATTTCATGATCACTTTGGGCAGAAAACCAGGAAATTGCAAATACTTTATTTACTTTTTCTTGCAACTGTAACTTCTACTTTTATATTACAGTGATTGTTTAACATCAACAATTTCACTTTTGCCAAACTTATCTGCAAATGAACTTTGCTCAAGCTCTCTGTGTCAGCCTAAGTTAGGCTCTGCGGCTGTCATTCAGTGGGGAACGTGGTGAAGTTGTACAAGGTGTGTCAGGGAGATACAGCAGAGTCAAAAGCCTGGGGCACGGTGTGTATTAAGGTTAATTTGAACTGATTAGATTAAGCAGTGGGGCTGTTGCTGTGGGGAGCAAGAGCGTTGTGGTGTGTCCTGCCATGAAGGGTGCACTTTGTGCTTTATCTCATGCTTCTAAGTGAGTTTGGAGGAGTGCTACTCCATGCTTAGAGTTCAATTCTTTGATGTCATTTATGCAGGAGCTTGTCACGCTTGATGGAAGAGTCAAATTGGCAGTGTCTGGCAATCACTCCGGCTGAGGTAAATGCTGTTTTTTTATCAATACATTCCTCCTTAGTATTTTTCTATTGCTGTTGTGCTTATTTTTGTAGGCCACGCCCGATTGAGCTGAGGTCATTTCCTGTTCTGCAATTACCTATTTTCCCTCTTCTTATTATTACAAGTTCGTGTTTTTCTGCTAGAGATGACATGGAGTTAGCTACTTTGTCTTTACATGCCAGCATTAGCTAGTGTTAGCATTAAACACAAAAGTACATTTAAGGGAGGTGCCATTTATCCATCCATCCATTTTCTATACCGCTTAATCCCCGCAGGGGTCACGGGTGTGCTGGAGCCTATCCCAGCTGTCATGGGGCGAGAGGCGGGGTACACCCTGGACAGGTCGCCAGTCTATCGCAGGGCCACATATAGACAAACAACCATTCACACTCTCACTCACACCTATGGGCATTTTAGAGTGGTGCCATTTATTTAAAATGTTTGTAGTCATAGTGAACAAACTGAAGGTTTGACCTGATGGTGAGATTACAGACAATAAAAAGTCAGAATTAACGATTTTCACCAAATTTCAAGCTCATCTGGTGGCTTCCAATACACTGAATTTGTTGACTGACTAACTGATCCCTGGGGCCATATAGGTTCAATTCTACCTGCACATCCCTCAACAACTGGCAAAGAATATACAGTATTTCTAATACTCCAGCCACAGCTCAGTGAACCAGCAAGTGAGTTTTGCATCCACACTGTTACCTCCAAAATTGTTTATTTCCATGCTAGAAATAGAGGCAAGAAGGACTAAAACAATACAAATCTAGTGTGCATGGCTTATTATTGCATTTCGTGGACTACATATGGCTCATTGTTGAAAATCCTTATATGCACATGTAATATATACGAGCAAGTGTGATCACAATGAAATAAATATAAATAAGCTAAACATTTTAACTAGTGCAGAAAGTGACATCTGAATTTGCATGAAGAGTTAAAGTGTTTGTATATGAGAATCGCAGGAAAAAAAAAATAAGGAGATGGAAAAGTCCTGGTTTAATATGAGAAAATGAGCAAAGTTAATCTGACAGGACTTAAATCTGTCTGAGCTGTGCTTCGATATGCAGATTCATTTGGTGTCGAATATGGCAAAATTTGGCAAATGTGTCTCTTTAGAAGGATGTAAACAGCTCGTATTAGGGTAGACGTGAAAATCAAGACACATACAGACACGATACAAACATTAGAAACATATTGTATGTCTGATTCTTCCTGCAAACATTAAAATCTGGGCCCTTTTTAATTGTCATGTCAATGTTATGACTATACAGTGAGCAGATGAAAGGAAATTCACTATATGACATATTCAGGTCTTGCACACATTATTATTTTGAAAACATACAGTAAAGATACTTCTGAATAATAATTCTGAATATTCTCAGTTTCACATCATTTTCTGATGGTTTACTCCACATAAATTGCTCATCTGCAGATCCAACCAAACTGTGTGTAATTCAGTGCCAGGTTTAATCTGAATTTAAATATGTTTCATCTATAGAAAATTAAATCTCACGAAGACATGGCTAGATATGCATGGTAAACTTGCATTAATGTTAGCATTGTGTAAAGCTACATCAGCCAGAATGAAAATGTCTACATCTTCTTTCCAATTAAGCCCCCTTTACTACATATTAAGTGCTCAACTTAAGCTGCAGCCAGCAGAGGATGCATTTCAACAGGGCTGGATTTCCTTTCATTCTGACTGGCATACAGTATGTGAAGATACTAAGCCCGGCAAAGATTTTAGTTTGAGGAATAATACTGCAGCCAAACTGAGACTTTCTTCATCTGTGAGCTGCTCTAAGCCTCACTAACAGCTTAGCTTCCCCTTATTAGTGCTGGCTGCTGTGTGCATTCAGTAGACTTCTCCCTTTTCCCTTTCTTTGCCACCCATCTGTTTACCTTTGATGCAACCATGTGCACCGATCACTTCAAGCAGACCCCTTAAGCTCCCTCCCCCTATCATCGTGTTGAAACCACAACATGGTGGTTTCATACAAGTAGATTTTATTGATTGTTTGTCCAGTATGTCTACTTTCAAGGTCTCATGGACAATTTGCTGAAAGAGGATGCGTTTTGATCCAACGTGAACTCGATGATCCGTGTGGTCATATACGAATAGTTACAGATTTTGTTTATAAAATATTTCACCACTGGAGGTGAAATTACAGTGAGTGAATATTACTTCTCGAAGACAACACCATATTTTATGTATGTGAAAAGCAGATTTCTTTGTGATGCTAAGAATAGGCTGATTTTCCACCTAGATGTGCAGTGAGTAGCACCTCTCCTGAGAATTAATGCAAATGTGCTGGATATATTCCTTTGTATCTTCACAGTCTTGAGAGTGCCATCTATTGTATATTATGTATCAGCTTTTCTCCTGTCTGTTTGACACCCAAAACAACAGCACTGAATGAACAAGTGTCTAGAGGCTGCTGGAGACACTGACAGCTTCTGTCATTTTTACTTTTGTACATTGTTTGGAATAGAATGGATGATTTTTATGGAAATTGCAAGATACGTCTGAAGTCTTGAATATTTAAACACCGAAGGCAAAGTCTGCAAACTATTTTGTACAACTTAGTGAGCACTGAGGTGGTAGAGGCAGCAAATGTGTTGCTTTTGAGATGTCTTTCTTACCTACTGCTTTCACAAAAAGGCTGTCAAATTTATCCAATGCGATTTGTTTACCACAGCCCATAAATAGGGGGCTGAAATGCAGCGCAAACAGTTGTTAATTGCTGCATGGAATAGGAGACTATTAAAACAGCAGAGGCAGACGAGGCAGAGGGTTCAAGCAAAGGTTGGATAAACATACATTTAAGTTTGTGTGCAACTGAAAACTGTAAATAATTCATAACTGGCTGACCATCATATTCTAAAGAAATGTTAGTGTTTGAGTATCTCTAATTTAAAAAAAATAGATGCATGGATGCAGGAGGAAATATGATTCACTCTGAAGAAAAAAGTGAAAAACAGTGAACCAATCGGCACCTGCTCAACAACCACAGCTGTGCTACATCCACACTGATTACGTCCTAAAACCTTCTGCACACCCCACAAACATAATTTGAGTGTAGTCACATTCAACAGACGTATCTTCAGACAAGTGGATCATATCCTTCTTCTGTTTCAGCTAAAATGAGAAGCTGAAATCTTTGATGTCTTCCAGCACACCCATCTGCCTCCAACATGCCTGGACCAGGGTTGTTGGAATTCTCAGTTTCCTGTTCTCAGGTCTCAGTTGAAGGGCCTAGTACCAGTTCGGTTAAACCATGCACTGTATGACTGTGTCTTAAATCCAGTCCAGAGGAAAAGTAACTATTAATAACTTCTCACTCTTTCATCCACAAAGGCCTTCAGACATTGTCAGCATGTTCACTTCAACCAGCATATGAGTGCAGTAGGTGCTTTTGGCGCAGGAACTGAATCATTTTAACTTTAACAAAAACAGGTAGGTAAACAAGACAGTGACAGCATTGAGACTGAACTTGAAAAATCACAACACTATCGAGTGTGGAAGAGGGTGGTTTTAAACTATGCAGGGAGCATAGCGAACAGATAAATGGATCATTAAATGTGTGGCTACTGAAAAATATGAATTATTGTGTTCCGACAACAAGTGGTACAGAATCACCGTCCATACATTTGAACAAAAACTGTATACAAGCACTACACTGTAGGACACAAAACACATTTTAAAAGAATAGAAAGAATATATCTGCAGCTGGGTGCGTTTTTAGGGCTAAAAAATTGTGTGTGCATGCGTGTGTGTAGCACTTGAAACTTAAGCATACCAGATGTCATCATAAATCTGCATAAGGCCTATTTCCAACACATACAAATATGCTTGAATACATTGGAATTTAGCACAGCATGCCAGCACCTGGAAATTGATAGCACTGCAGGGTGCATATTTTCTCCCCTGCTATTCACTCTGGTGATGGGGGTAATCACTGGAGCATCATAGAGGGTTTTGAGTATTCAGAGTCACAGGAAGGGGCATTCTAATTTTTTCAGGTTGAAATGGCCATTCCAACACTTTTTACTAGCTGTCTGGTGAATTACCTTTGATCTTTGAACTGGTATTTGTATTCACCCAGATTCGCATTCACAATACAAATGTGCTGATGAAAAGCTACAAGTCCTGTAGAGGCTGTGAAAGCATGTTTGGTATCTAATATCTCATATCTTGTGATTGGTGCTGTTGTAAAGTTTTAACTAAGGGATGAAAAACTACTGAAAATGCTTACAAAATTGCAAGAATTTTGAGTTTGACTTCTTATAAATAAAAGAACGCTGGTCATATCATACAAATCAACAGCCTTACAGCCTTAGGAATTCGCTCATTCAATACCTAACCCTGTGTATGGTATTACAGAGGACATGTAACATTAACAGTAGTTGACAGATTTCTCTATTGCCGAGACCAGTCCTATAAACTACCTCTGCATCACTATAGCTAACTTTACTGTAGCTGACAAATGAAGTGATAACATTAACTAAGTTCAGGAATACAAACACACTCAGATTCCCATACCAACACACATAACCTCTTTCTGTCCTGTTAAATGTCTCAGACAGTCTCACAAACGACACTCATCGGTCAATCTCAGGTTATTTCCTGATTTAGCCTAAAATAATGAGCTTCTCCATAGACGCTGATCTCTTTATTGAAAATCTACCAAGATCTGTCTAATCCCTTCTGACTGTCCATTACCCTTAAGATGTATCACAACCTTCTTGATTGAGCTCATTTCCATGACAGAAAGAGAAGGAGAACAGCATGAAGATAACAGAGGGAAGAAAGAGCTTTGTGCTATTTTTTACTTTTAGGTAAAATAGCTCAAGATGTCCTTTGAACCACTGTGCATTTTTCACAGTATTCAGTATTCCATTATATGTCGTGTCATGTGGGCTCCAGGGACCAGCAGAAGGTTTAACTTTAAAAACAAGACAACGTTTCAAGCCATGGGAGTCATGGACTGATTTAGGTGTTACTGAGCACTTTGTCTGCTTTGAACTTGAATTAATGTAATAATAAACAATACATTCACCAGACTCTGCAGTAGTAC
>OMLM01020707.1:52214-63832 GCA_900302695.1 Helostoma temminkii | reverse complement strand
ATCTCTTGAGAAGAGACATCTTGTGATGTCTAGTCTTGAATTTAAGAGTCTTTTAAACATGGCATATTACTTCCAAAGTGATCCAAGCGGTACACTGAGATTTGAGCACTTGTGGTTTTGATCAGAAAACCACAGCAGCTCAAATGAAGCCGTATTATGGTAATAGTTATTGAATGACTACTTTTTCAAATTATTTGTCTGTTTTGCAGAGGTAAAATGCTAGAATGTTTTTTTTTTCTTTGGTTTGGCACAGCCATTCCATTATTCAGAAGGCCAGTGCTTGTAAACAAATACTGCAAAGTCACATGTTCTCCATGCTCTCCGTGTCAAATTTTCAACTGTTTTTTCCAGCATCCTAGGTAAATTCAGCAGATTCTACTAATTAAGAAATTTGTAGGCTAACCAATCCATCATTTTGTCATACCATACAACCTTAAATTATAATTGTAAGGAAACACAATATGGGAATATGTGTTCCTGACAATGACAAAAACGCTCCCACACATTATCGTGATAACTCGGGGAATTCGTCCATTCTGAACAATAGGGAAAGAAAAGCTAAAGGGCCTGAGCCACTGCAAGTGATGGATTGAACAGCGCATTAGAGCAACAAATCTCATAAAAGGCAATACATTACAAAACAACTTTATTATATGGAGCCATTGAGAGCCACAGTGACTCTGTGATCTGCAATCCGACCTGAAAGAAGAAGCCTGTGTGTTGATTCTCGGTTGGATTGACAGTAATATCAACCATCTGAGTAACTGGTTTTACTGTTTATGTCAGAGGTATTGCTCTCTGGAGGTTAGGCCTTACTGCAATTCCACAAGAAAAGAATTGTTCCTCTGTCCTGCACGTCATGCGTCTCTTTGTTAAAATGTGGTACAACATAAAAAAGCAATTATTTTAATGTAAAATGTTTTCTTAAAGGAAAGGGAAAAGGTCTTTTAAAAATGAATCGCCCTTCAAATGTTTGGGTCACTTTCTTTCTTCTTAGAATTTCTATTCTTTGTAAGAAAAGCAGATATTATAACATCAGTTTTATCAGGAACACAGTGTAGTTCACGTTCTAAATGTCTGTTGTAGCTGGGAATAATGTTTTTAATCAAATATCTACAAAGTTGTACCAAGGCCCATTATCAGCTAACATCAGTCCTGTGTTCCAGAAGCACAATGTGTTTAGTAATGTCAAGTTTATCGCTTTAAAAAGCTCAATAACCTTTTAAATTATCTTCACACAGTTGAAAATATGTTTTTAAGGAAAACAAGGAAGTGACGCCAAACTTGTCAACAGCAGTGTTTCTGATTGTTTTACTGTATGACATAATTGATCACCAATTAGTGTATTGCCTTAGATGCATTGTATGTATAAATATATTTAAACTGAATTATGAAACTCCGCCACAACAAGTGCTAAAATATTCAGAGGCTATAAGTTAAAATACTCTCCGATATAGTATTTTGTCATTCATATTGTAAAAATACTTGTGTTACTGGTTTAATTTTCAATGAACAAGAACTAGACTGAGCACCCAAAGATGTTAGACAGTGGTTTGTCACTTGTATGCACGTTTGGTCTTTGTGGTCAGGACACATGTCTCCTCTGTCTACTCTCACGAAGGTTGAGCATGCCTGGTGTTGAACACACTGTCACACACACCATCTGTTACCTCTAACACTCCTGGCTTGGACAAACACGGTTATGAGTAGGTAATGGTGCGGACAAAACTTGTGACCTTGACACTGTCTCTTATGTGTGATCAACAGAGAGAGAGTTAGATTGATGAGATTCTCTGTCTCTTTTGAGTTTAGCTTGTGTGACAAAAGCAGCAGAATCTCATGTTGCCTGGAAACATGTCTGCCTCAGCATGTGATGAGAGATGGAATATTTCTTATCTTATTCAACTTCAAGGATAAGCATCAAATCACCTCACTCATAAACTCATATTATCTTTTTTGACCTTATGCTAGCCATCAAATGCCATTATGCAATTGTATATGCTATATGTCATCTTCTCCAGGATTTCTCAGGTTTTTATGCAGTTGTCAACCTGAGGATGTGTTTTCATAAGGTGTGTTAATTTGTGTCTTCATCTTTATCTCAGATGTGTGGGGCTCCTGAATGGACCTTTTATTGAGACATTGGGGCTTTCTCAGCAGTTTGCGATATACAATTGGATAAAATATTACACCAAAACCTGGTGGTATCTTCTCAGCCCAATACAAACTGTACTACTTAGTGTGTTTTACAGCAACTGTAACGATGATTATGACTCAATAAGTTAACCCTTGACTGCTATTCATCAAGTTTACACTGAAGTTCCATTACAGTGTTGTGTTTCTTTCCCAATTCTCCATATCTGGAAGACATATGAGATTGATATTAGCAGTAAATGCTAATGATGAATAGCATCATTATTGTGTATAATGTTTGGCACAATTAGTGCCAACCACTTTCCTTCTCACATCATTAAAGTTCACCTTCATGAATTTTGTGAGGTTATTCATGTCTTGAAAATCCTATTTATCATCTCCTCCTTGCACCTTTGAAATGCAGGACGTGCTGTAGGCTAAGGTCACTTTCAGCATAAAATCTGAAAAAACAGTCAGTCAGTGTTGTATTACTATATGCAGTGCTTGATTGAATTCTCCATTTAGCCTTTTCGGGGCTAGAAATTCTGTATTTTTGTCCCTTAATGCCACTTAACTAATCCTGCCCTGCAGTTTTGTTAAAAGCTTACACTACTGAATATGGCCATTGAGAAGAAAGAGGTTTTCATAACAGCATGAACTTAGCTGCAATAAGTACAATCTGACAGGAAAATTCTATTGAAAATATAATTTTCAGATGAGATCTGAGATTCATGAGCTTCACCCGTTTATGTGATTGTGTTCACTTTACACCTGCTTCATCCATACTCAATTCCACAATTATTGTTCGATCTTCTGCTGTGAACACAGTGCCAAAAATGATTTAATTTTACTCTCTGGATCAATGACACTTGATAAGACCCATCTCATTCTCATCTCATGGTGAAGCACTGCATTTATAACGTTATTGACAATATTGAGCAGTATTGACGACAAAGCAGAATAAGCACCTTAGGCAGTGGGCAGGAACGAAGTGCTTTTTTTTTTTGCAGCTGTACACAGATGTAATAGTTAATAGTTTCTTTCAACCATGAACATGAGACAGAAATGCTGGCTAGTAAAATTGGAGGGCTTTGTTTAAATGACCACTGTGTTTTGAGCAGGGTGGTGTAGATATATCCCAGGAATTTAAAGGAGCAAATATAATAGAAATTATACATCAACTCTGTAAATGCAGAACTGCAAGAAAGAACATTTTCTTTGCTGGACAAACAAAATGGCTCCAGTGACAAATCAAGTTACAAGTGCAAGATTCCATTCAGACAGTGGATGCATATTGTCTTTTAATCTGATTTAATCTGATCGTTCTTCTTAACATAAAGCTCGTTGATGCTGAATATTCATAAAGTGCATATGAAATATTTCGTTCAGATCTTCACCAGATGTAAGAAAAGTGCTTCTTTCATTTTAACAGGCACTGATGATGCTGCAAAGACTTGTAAATACATCCGTTATTTATGTCTATTTGTCCCCCTAGAAATGGGAATCTAAGCACCACCAAGCATCATTACCACCTTGTCCACAATGTGAAGTGCTGAGTTTTAGTGTTTACATCTATTGTGTATGTTACAGTATATTCGGCGCTTAGTTTCCCAAGGCAGTGGAGTGGAGTGAAGAGGAGGGGCTGCGCTGTGCTGCACCGTGCAGCTACTCACCTCTGCCTGAATCCGATCTCCACCTTTCATCTCCCAACTTGTCCCGGGTGAGGATGGATACGTTTCCCTGCTGTCGGACCTGGTAAAGTGTCCGAAGAATGCTGACCGAAGGGGGGATCGTCAGTAACTGGAGTCTTTGTGCGTCGGTGGTGTTTGCGTTTGGTGACTGCAGAAATTTCCAACGTGTCGGCGAGTCGACAGACCGCTGCTCACTGATGCGCTCTTGGAGAGGAGCGATGGACATGTGAACGGGGATAATTTCCTTCAGCGGCTGAAATAACTGGTTTGATTGTTTTAGTTGACAAACTTGAGCTTAAATTGTCACAAAGTCTTTGCAAGTCATAACAGGATTCTTCGGTTAATTGTCTTTTTTTTTCGCTTGAGGAGAAATTTATGCGCCGATAGCTCACGGGGCCAATATGCCAGAATGGGTCCTCTACAGTATCTATTTCTCTGTGGACTTCTTTACGCCGAAACCGACGGTAAGTTTATGGTTACATGTATCACCAAATACTACGGTTGGTATGTGGCTTACCCCACATAAGCTCAAGGAAAACGCACATTGCTCTGACTTGAAGCATATTCGACACATGGGTTTCCCAGCTGAAGCGTATTTGCTGTGTTGATTTTGTGGTTAAAATTACAAATGCACTGAGCCACCGCGGCGCATCATAGTTGGTTATAGTAGTTCTGGTGTTAGGTGTTGGGTCGGGCCAACTATTTAACGGCAAAGTTGCTCATGTATTCATATATTGAACACATTTGTTACTTAGCAGCTTTTAATATACTGGGGAAAAGTAGCCTATAAGCCAACAAAAGCAGCCGCGTACAACTTTTGTTTGTGTTACCCTAAATGACTGGATTCGTTATTTTTAATCAGTTGTACCTCCAACGTAGCAAAGGTTGCTTGTCTCATAGTTTTACAGTCCCTCAGAAGTGTTGCAAACACATTTCTGCAGACTGTGCTGACTGATCCTTTCATTGTTTCTGTCTGGGCTCTGATTCTGTGCGGCCTATGTTCAGGTTGCTCAGGCAAATGATGGAACTGACTGTATGTCTAATGTGCCATAAGCAAGATGCTTACTCATATAGTCTAGAATTTCACCTTTGACCGTTTGTGTGTAGACTAGTCACACAGTTCATGAACCTGTATAGTCGTACAAATTGAGGTATTTTCTGCTTTTATGTCCCTTGTCACCATAAAACAAGATGTTGTTCAGCTTGTATTCAGTATAAGGAGGGTGTAGATTTGGTGTAGCACATCCATGTGAAGCTTATAATCCACAGCTTTTTGTTGACATCCTGTACTGTCAGAAAGATTTGCATTGACTTCTAGGCTAATTGTGGAGGCGGACAATTGTATTGGACTGCTGCTGACAGGTGTTTTGTCCACCCAGTTTTCCATAAAGTGAATATTAAAAGCTTGACAATAGGATTGGTTGCAATAATGTTGCATCGATTTGCATCAGCTTATGCGGATATATAATAAGCTAGCAAACTGGTGTGCAATTCATGTCAATTCAATAGTTAAAATTCTAAGAAACATTACCAGTATGTGATTCATTAGAGAGGAGGATGCTGAGAATCCACTGTATGTGTACAGCATATGATGCGTTGTGCCCATTGTGATTGCTTGTATATATATCTCAAATCCAATTACATATATCCAATGGCAGTGACATCTCAAATAACAACCTAAAAGGAAGGTGCCTCTGTGTGTGAAAATGAAACAATTTATTTATTTGCTTTAACTTTTTATTATAAGTTCCCATTGAAACTGAGCTCTACTGCTAGAAATTCTACTTGAAAAGTAACTTTTATTCCAGTTCCCTGCTTACAAACCCTAACATGACCCTGATCAGCTTTTGCTGCAAGAGCTTCACTTTCAGCTTCAGTACCATGGACAGAGAAACACAAATGAAGAAGTTTTCTGCCTCATGGTTTGAAGTGGATCTAGACTACAATAAACTATCTGACAACAATATTCCTATCTGTGTTAACACCATAAAAATGATATTTTGTTAAAAAAGCCAAATTATAATTGAATCTGTAGCTTGTGGAGTTATCAAAACAGGACTATTCAGCTGATAAATGTCAGTATTTAAGTTCTGAGATCTAAATTCTCATCCAAACATTCATTTTCTGTGCCAGTTATTCAAATGCAGGGTCATGCTGTGCTGGAACATTCACTGAGCAGCAAGCAGGCAAAGTCCCTGGATGGGTTGCCAGTCCATCACAAGGCTAACAGACTGACAGGACCCTGCAGGACCTTCTTGCTTTTAGATGACAGTACCAACCACTGAGCCACCCACAACTTAAATCATCTAATTTAAATTCTACTGTCTGACAGCATCTCAAACTAGTCACAATGGAGGCTGTGTAATGGGACAAGCAATTATAAGAACTCAGTTTTCCACAAAATGTGTGTATGTTTGTGCATTATTGTGGATCTACAAAGGTTATTTGCCCAAGAGACATAACACATGTGTAGTGTAAGTATGTTATAAACATAATGTATCATCAGTGTTTGGGGTGTGTTGTCACTCCCTAATGGAATGCTTTTTTGTCATCAAACCTCTTAACATTATATACTGTCACATTAATTTTACTCACACTTGCAGCTTTATTGAATAGCAGTGTAGCAGCCAATCATCATGGCTGCTTTAGCGATTCGTATTTTGCAATTTATCACCACTGAAGGAAAACAGACATGAGACCACATGACATCTATTATTTATATATGATGCATTTTCTTCTCTTATGACAGTCAAAAAAAATCTCTTTTAGCGAATAAACTCAACCTCCAGCAAATCAGTGCATGTACACAACAGGAAAGGGGGACCTTTTGACACAACGTGACCGTTCACTATGAACTAAATGAAAGCCTTGATGCCATTACGTCTGTAAACAAACATTTGGGTCATGTCTATGTGACATTTAGAAATGGAATGGAAGAAACTGCATTAAATTGAGCTAAGGTGAGTTGTTAACTGTGTTGCAGTTACAGAAATTATAGCATTATTCTTATCAGGATAGTCAGGATTAGGCATTTTCATGACATTTACGAGGGCAGACTATCAAATATCCAGCTTCAAGCTGATATCTTATGCATGTTAATGTTGTGATGTAGCTTTTGAAGGGGAAAGAAAATTGTGAATATTCCATATCCACAATATTGCCATAAAAAAAATCAGTGTAGCAGTTGCTGTTCTACACCAACCTAGACAACATGTTTGATGATGTCAGTGTTTGATGGAACGTGCTAATGAAAAAGCTAATGAGATGTAATGACTCCCCAGCTCCTGCCTGTGGAAGTAAATATGAGAGCTTGAGTGTGGTAGCAGCCAGTAAGACCCTGACACTAATCAACTTTCCTTTCAAGACTTGTAACGAAATCGTTAGTTTTATTCAACTAATCACATTTACAAACACGTGTAAGCTTTTTTCTTATCAACACTCCTGCCTGTCATCCTTTTTTAATCAACATTATGGTAATTAACAGTTTTCTTTCATTTATAGCTTTTGTCTGTAGTTGCATCTCAACACAATCCCAAGCATAATGCTGTTGCTCTTGCAAAATTGAAATACGTTACTTAAATGAAAGGAATTGTTGTCACTATTATTTCAAATGGTCTTCTTCTTTCATTTTAGGGTCTCGTCTTCGCCAGGAAGACTTCCCTCCCCGCATCGTGGAGCACCCGTCTGACCTAATTGTGTCCAAAGGGGAACCAGCCACTTTGAACTGTAAGGCAGAGGGTCGTCCAACTCCCACAGTGGAATGGTACAAAGATGGGGAGCGCGTTGAGACGGACCGTGACAACCCTCGCTCCCACCGTATGCTGCTGCCCAGCGGGTCCCTCTTCTTCCTACGAATTGTCCATGGACGGCGAAGCAAACCAGATGATGGCAGCTACGTGTGTGTGGCCAGAAACTATCTAGGAGAGGCCGTAAGCAGGAACGCGTCTCTAGAAGTAGCATGTAAGTCTGGGTTTTCATTCTTCAGTCCTTCTGGGCATAAAGGTAATGCCCTGGTCAAATGGATCTCAGTGTTGCATGACAGAATAGTGGGAGTTATTCACTATATAATGAGGTCGATAACCTTTGTGGGGTATATGAAAATGAGTTAATGTTGCATTTGAAAATGGTTGAGTTTAGGTTAAATTAAGCATAACATTTTCAGGCTGTTGTTCTAAGGTATCCATATATAAGATGTCATCTGTCATAATATGAGCAACGTCACCTATCCACTGAACCTGTGTATGCTTACTGTAGTTGTATGCATAGTATGTGTGTGCATATGTGTGTGAATATGTTTTCAGACAGCTAGTGGGACCTGTTTGGATGACCTGTTTTGAGTAATGTATGGGCAAAGCTGTGAAATGCTTCAGGGAGGGAGAGAAAAAAAAAAAACGGGGGAAGCATTTTAACCTAGCTTACTCCCTTCCACTGTTAGGATTTGGAAAGATGCAGCTTGCTCCCAGCCAGTTGTCTCCCTGTGTGGGAGAGAGGTGCTCTGGGCTATTCACATTTCCATTATGTGCTAAACTGAGCTGATTTCTTGCCATGAACAAGATGCATACACGCTCGGACACGCACAGAGGTATACATGCGTGTACACACAAACACTTAAACTGTCTCTACTGGACGAAGATGTAGTAGATTAGTAGGAAACAGGGAATCCCAGGCAAGCTGTATATCACAATTTGATATCTATACGGATGCCTACTGATGAAATTTTAGTCCTATTTTGCATCATAAAATAGGTTTACTATAGGAAATTGGAGCTGGAGTTATATGATATGATCATGGTGTAAAATGTAGTTTGTTGTAATAAGAATTGGAAAGACGTCTACACAACACAATTATGGTGTCTATGCATATGTTGCTGTCATAGCTTGTACTGCTACACTACACGTCTGATCTGTCTTTTTAGGAAATTCATGAAATAGAATGAAAACCCCAATAAGAGCCATGAATCAGAACTGAGTCACGACACTATCTGATATCCTTGTGTCTAATTGCTCTTTGCATCTTCTTTATGTTTTATTGTTTTTTCCACTTCAGACACATGTATTTCTATTGTCTTATTTTACTGGTAGTGGTTCCACTCCATTCTCTCAAATCGATAGTGGTGAGTTATCCTGGAAATACTAATGCTGAAAGAGATGCGGGTATTGGAGAGGGCATACGACTCTGCCTGTAAACAGGGATAAGTGCGAGGCCGTGTGTTTATGTGTGTGTGTTGTGTTACAACATACAGTGGCTCTGTTCTGTATAAAATGAGCTATTGTGGTATATAATTTTTAACTGAGTGAGTCAGTTATAATGTTATAACACTTAAGCTACTATAAAAGTATTTCTGAAGAATTTACCCTGCACTTTATGTGACATTTGCAAGTTCAAAAATGGAGAATAATTCTGTTTTCATAAAGAAACCAGAGACCCAAAACCATCGTTAGTGTCAAGACACAAACATCATAGCTGCCCCACTGATTCCCTTGACTGAACAGAATGTGACTTTATGAATACAATGTCAGAATGATTTTGTGGTTCTCCATAAAATACAATAAAGCTAATTTATATGTTGCAGCTTAAAGAACCATTCTGAATTAATTGTCTGAGCTAATTGTCACATCCATTGTCAATGTAACAGCTGCAATTACTATTAAGTGATTATTTTTTTATTTTCTATTGTTGGGAAAGAGGTGGGCTATTTCAGCAAAACATATGTGGTATAATAAGAAACATTACATATTGTTGCATATACAGTATATTAGGCTGTACCAGCTAAATCTAGGTATCAGGAAGTAGATAGTACATTTTCACTCCAGAGCATCTTTAATGTTCCTTGAAATGCTGGCATGTGATGTTTGAATGATGTATTGCACCACGATGCATCGTTATTGAACTTCTGTTGACATTGTTTCTTTCTCTTCTTTTTGTTTTGGCGGGTATTTGCTCTGTCTGTATGATGACACCCTGAGGGTTCAGTGTTGTACTTTAATATGTCTCTGTATTCCTTGGCTGCTACAGTATATGACCATAGAGACCATTATATTTCACCAACTTTCAAGTATCTTAACTACTGTGAAACCCTAAGGGATTTTCAGTTGTCTCCTTTTAGGCTGAAGCATAATGAGTTTGGGGGCTTGAATTACATCATATTTAAATCCATCTTGAGGTGATTTTCTATCTAGCCTTATGTATTTTTGATATAGCAGCTACAATCATGTCTTGCCCACAATCTTATCAGCAAATAAAGCTATTTTGGTGCTGATATTGTTTTTAAGTTTAAATATCGCACTAACTTCTTTTGGTGAATGTTCTCTCTTCTTGTGTAGAAATTGTCGATAGTTTTTTTTTTTTTGACCAAAGCAGTCGCTAGTCTTTGTTTTGTAATTCAGAATATCATGGCTAAAGGGCTGAATAATCGCACGACTCCTTCAGGGACTGCAGGATTCTGCCAGTATTGCTGCAGCCAAAGTTGTCATGCGATGCTGCGGGTGGGAATGAGGGGGTAGATGAAAGTGCTAAGGGGATGCTCTGACAGTGAACCTAGCTCAAAATGGTTTGTTTCCTTAGGAGTCTGCACACATCCTCAAATTTTCTAATGGGTTGTAGCATTGCATCTCAACCAGCGGCTTAGAAAATGTATCTAACTAGAGGGTTGCTGCTCCCTTGTACATTTGTGCTGTACAAGCTCAATTTTGGTGGTTCGTCGTGCATTTTATGAGCTTCAGTCTGACTGAAATTTGAAAGGGCATTATTTATTCCATGTAGTGCAACACACTTCAGCTGTTTAAGATTGTGGCAAAGCTTAGAAGGTGTAACTTATGCAGATATGCCAGACAAATCTACAGCTGGCTGCCTGGCAAGAACACTTAGAATACTGCCCGTACCTAATAATGTGTGTCTTTTTCTCATAGATAAACAAAGCTTATTTCTACAGTTTTTTTGTCTGGTGTTGATTATCTAATCTGACTCAAAGTAAAATGGCAATAAACATTTCTTTAATCTAAAAAATATAATATAATATAATAAGTATCTATTCACGCCCTTGATTTATTATTTGCATTAGTTTGTATGGTATGATTTGATTATATTATACACTTCCACATGTTGTACACTTGCGCATCACTGTGACAGTCATTAAGGTATTATTACCATGTTTTTGTTGGTTTTTGTATGTTCCATACATAGCTTGCTGTGGTTGAAAATGACTTTGCTAAACACAACTGTGAAATAAGAAAGTGGAAAAAAGAAAGTTCAAATGCACACACTGAAAAGAAGTTAATTTGATCTTAGGCCAGCAGAAGAGCATATCCTGAATCAGCTCATAGACAATCACTGTATTTTCACCCTTGTTGAAATTCTATTTCCTGAACAGTGCATATTTGACACAAATGATAACATCAGCCATTTCACTGGGAAATGAGCCCATGTCTGTTTATTATTAGAATGTCTTGTATTTTTGCTTGATAAAAAAAGGCCATTGTATTCTATGTACTGTTGCAGTATGTTGCTTGTTTTCACACTCAAGTATGTAACTTTAATCAAGAATCACCTGCTGTCAGTGTGTACAATCATACGCTAGCCAGCTTTTCACATCTTGATTCTGTTTAGTCACACAGTGCAGCAGAGCACTACTTTAAAACAACATCAACAAACAAATGTGTGACCTCAAGGCCACAAGTAGACTGGCACTAATCATCAGAGTGAGTGGCTGTTGATGGAATTAGAACAGCTCCCTCAAACTATCAAAAAGGCACGGAAAGACATAAACAACAATGTGTTAAACGGACGTGTGGATGG
>OMLM01020707.1:25693-52194 GCA_900302695.1 Helostoma temminkii | reverse complement strand
GGGGTCGAGGATGCAAGGGTGTTCATTAGCACAAATCTCCAAAACAAGATGAGTCCCTCACTGTTTAATTGAGCTAAGTGAATTAGAAGTGTAGTCACTCAGCCAGACAATCATCAATTTTAACCATTCCTTTCACAAGCAGCCACAATGGTAGATAAATCTAGTGTGTGGATTGTGTTAGTGTTAGGGTTAGTGCAATGTAGTAATTATTCTGAAAAGAAAATAGACATACTGGACATTTATTTAAAGTTTTAGTGGAATTAGTCGCATCACTGAATGTGAATGTGAAATTTGTGTCATTCCATCCAATAAATGTTGAGAAATGTCACGTATCTCACGGTGGGGGAAATCTTTGATTTGATGGGGCTGTAGCTCAAAGAATTACTAGTCTTATTAGGCGTCATCATCCGGGAATATGTTTCATTTCTCCTTAAAACTCTCTATTCCATCTTGCCAAGATCTTACTTTGGCCCTTAGGCAAGTTCATGACAAAACTGATGATACACATTGTTCTGCTAACAGCAACATCCACCACCTTATGATCATCCTCACACAAAATTAAAGCCTGCTACCTGGATAGTTGGTGCACTTCTGATTGCTAATGAAAAAAGCAAGTAGAAAACAGATTTTTTCTGATTAAAGCATATTCCCCTCATTCGACCAGGGAGGCCTGTTCTCACCAAATTACCAAATTTGCAACATGCAAGCTGTGATTGGTAACATGAGATTATTTTCTCTCGCTTGTTTTCACACATTTCACTAAGCAAAACAAACAGCAGAATTGTGAACCGTGTATGAGCATGCGAGAGTCCAGTGGCACTCACACATTTATCTGTTGTTTGCAAGGCAGTCATTTGTGAAACGCGACTCTGCCACCATTTGCGATCTCTGGGAAGAAGTGCTTGCAAATTGCTTTTGTGGAAACAGATCCCAGGATCCAAAATGGAACCTGCTCTTGGAATCCAATACTAGACATGCAGCAGGGAAACACACAGATCAGCAGCTGATCACCCATGCTCACTCACTCATGCAGTCTTCTAAAATGTCTTTCACACATTTAGAAAAACTTTGAAAGACTGTGCAAAAGGATGGTTTACAGGAATATTCCACAGAAGACAAAAAACCTCTGTTTGTGTTATGTCCCTTCAATGTCTTCACACTGTGATTACTTGTCACTGTGTCATATTTATAGTCGTTCCTTTGAGCTGTTCAGCTTGTCTCTCCAGTAAACAACATTAACCTAATTGTCTTAATGTCATGATTTCTTCAGGCATTAAATACTGTTCCCTATGTAAGAGGCATCAAGTTGAAGGAGTGATGTGTCCTCACTTCCATATTTGTGCACACACTACATGGGTAGTGGATTAGTAAGTATTTGTGTTTGTTCATTTAGTAGATCCAAGCCTAGATTCACAGTGAGATTTTTGATGTGGTTTAAAAGTTAGACTATGGTCAGCCACTGTCAGCTACTGTTACACAAGTTAGCACTGGTGGTGGGATTCTGAAAATGTAGTAAACCACTGAAGGCTCATTAGGGGTTTTGGAAAGTGGCAAATTGCCACTAATCATGCATCACCCACTGACAACAACCAAAGTTAGTGGCTGCCATGCTTATGTGTTCCCAGGCAGATTGTCAATGTTTTCTGTGAGTAGATAGGTTGGCCACATTGCACCATCTGTTGCCAGTCCAACAGTTCTCGTGTGTACAGTACTTATCCCCTGTTTGCCTCTTCTGGGCAGCTCACATTAAGTCAGTACTGGATATTTTGGAGTTTTGCAAATCCAGTTGATGAGAACTGTTCTTTATCAGCTGGTGAGTTAACCAAAGTAAATTCATGTTTTTCTTATTATCCTTACTATGTTGCTTCACCATTGGCAGCCATCTTTATATCAATGTGTATTAGTTGAATTAAATTGAATTCACATTTGAGTTCATAATTTGGATATAATGCAACACTACTAACACAATGGTTTCTGTGGTGATGGTATGATAAGTTGTCCCCACTATAGGAATGTAATTCTTTAAAAGCCTTAGGTGGTGCTTACACTAGAAAAAAGTGATTCTTCCCCCATATCTGTAAACCCAATCACACTGAAGCATTTTTGCAGTGGGGACATTGCTGTTGCTAGGCAGCACATAATCAGCCATCAATTACTTATGTGCCAGTGAGCTACACATAACTATTTAAAGCAGCTATGTTAACGCAATCAAAAAACAGCAGAAACCAAAACACACATACAAAAATGTACCTAAAGGTTCAAGTGCCCTACTAATGTTCCTCTAAGCTGGATGTTGTTTATGTTGTGGCAGTTTGTGACCATTACTTCAGATGCTGTAGCTCCAGGGGGTCACTAATAAGCACTACTACCCTTTTTGTCCATTTCTGACGATGAGTGCTGAACAGCAGAAAGCCCCACAGCATCAGTCTTTATCCAACTCAGAACAATTAGAGCTCTTGATTTGAGTTGCACAAAACATGCAAGATACTCAAAAATGCTTTAAACCTTTGGAATTAATTATAAAATTGTGCTAAATAGATGACAGAGATTCATGTTTTACATATCAGCATAGTTTTAATTCAGCATGAGGGGTTGAATCCCAATAGAGTATCTGTGTTTTGTGCATACTTTCTTTTGTCCGGAGGAGTGTTTTATTAAAATGTTATAAATAGACGCACACCCGAAATATATCAGCATATGTCTATATTTGTCTTTGGTATTTGGTCTTCTCCATATTGGAGATTTAATTTCCACTGCTTAAGATGATCTTGTGCTTATAACATTGTATAGAGGTGGCCAGGGAAGGCAAGTGGAACTAATTTATGCATATTTTTGGCTCAAGACAATGTGGTGGGGCTAGCATCTGGTGCTAACTGGACCATGTTCACTCCTTGGAGATCTGTGTGTTTTGAGGTTTGGTATGTTAGCTAAGGGCTAGCATCTGGTGTTAATTGGACCATGCAAACACCTTTAAGAGCTCTGGTGCACTTTCTTACAGTTGGTCGGAAGAAACATATGCCTGGTGTGAAGAAGCATGTTAAGTGAATTTATTGTTTTGAAGCTTGTTGTAGCTTTCTAACTCGTTTAAGAAACATCTGTGTGCTTGCATAATTTCAGATATAATTCAGCATGGTCTGTTTTAGAATCAAACTGTTACAGCTGAGAATTACTTGGTGAAAATGCTATTCTACCGTGTTGAATCTCTACATCTGACATCAGTTAAAAGGCTGATTACGTGTTAGTGGCCAACTTGTCTTTAATTTCAGTTTGATTTAAGCACAACCCCATTCACTACAAGTCCCACAACACCACCCCCATCTCTTCATGTAATGTGCTTATTGAATTTTAATTTCAGCAATGTACTAACTCACCATTATTTTCCTATTAAAAGGCAATATTAATGAATTAATATAATGTTACAGACAGTTATGATTAAAGACATTTATTGATGAATAAGTGTCTATGACAAAAGAAGTGCTACATCCTTTATAGCAATGGCCACAAAATACATAATAAAAAAAAAACAGTAACTCAGTGGCTGATGAAAGCGTTTCAATAAAAAAGTATAACTTGCCAAAATCACTGGATTAAAATTAAAATTTTAGATTATCATAAATACTTTGATAATGATAACGTGTGGAAATTTACAGTTAAGAATGTAGTTACTTGGATTTTAATTAGCTTATTGTTTCAGAATATCTTTACAGACTCTTAATAGATGCTAATGACAGCAGTAGTCATTGTGTCTACTATCAGCATTACATTGTTTGTGCTTAAGAAGTTGTTGGCAACTTCTAGTAAAGGTCATATTAGGTCAAACTGCTTCCATGCACATGTCATATTTTTTGATTGAAGCTCCCTGTTATGAATAAACCAAATACTCCTGTCTGCCTGTGCTGCCCGCATATTGAAAATTCTCCAGCAAAACAGCGTGGAAGGGTGCAGCTGCCAGCTATTCCATCCCTATCTGACAGACATTACCTCATATACAGTGAGAAAAAATGTTTACTGTCAAAGTAGCCTTGAGTTTTAATGCTCAAGTTACACTAGTCCAAGAGGAGACTTTGTGGTAATGTTGACTATATATATTCCTATTTTAAATACAGCCAATGAAATATGAACAGTATTATCTTAACTGCAAGCATACCTGTTAGATTTAAATTCACCCATGCTATAGATTCAGAATGATTTGATAGTATTATTTTGTAAGTACATGCTGGGACATACCAAAGCCCAGCAGACCATAACACACAATCCGTTTTCAATGTGACAGATCACAAAATGATTCATTACATGCTGCCGCCTACCTTTCCAGGTACTACTCCATACCTCGATGCCATATGCAGCACATTATTGGCTTTAATTTAATGCAGCCATGTTTCTACATCTGAATATGAAATATGGCTATACATCTCCTCTTAGATGAGTTGGCGCTGGCTTTAGCTACTCCATTAGCAGACCTTGAATGAAGCCTTCACAGTATTACAGATACAGCTGTAACTTATTGCTGCTGTCGTCTTTGGAAACTGTGACTATAATCTTATGTTTTCAGCAATGTCATGTTTTATAAAAATGATATAGATTAAACATTATATAGAATATAATATAAGAATGATAAAGTTTTATGAAATCAAAGCACATTAGTAATAAAATTAGTAAATTGAAGTTATGCCTACTTGGCCATGTGCTCATTTCGCATGTGCAGTATGTGTGTCTGTGGGCCTTTGCTTGACTGAGACTGTGTGTGCATCTGAGTGTGACAAAGCTAAATTGTATGTCTCTCAGCAAAATGATAATAATTCATAATTGTTGCTGTGCAGTGATTGATGTGCAGTCTCTGCATAAATCTTTATGCAGAGTATGTGGGTAAGAGGGCATCTTTAGGCAGATTTATTTCTAATAAAAAAAAGGAAAACGTCCAGTGACTTGAGCACATTCACAGGTAGTAATATTAAAATGTATTATCGTCATTCATTTCTGGTATATTATGCATGACTGGAAGCCAAAGTTGTGTTTAAGTAGCTATCTTTTCATGGTGTAATGCTACTAATTTGAGTAAGGTTATCCATTTCGTTCAGTGGTTTCCAGTCTGGCTGGGGTGATGATAGTGAAGAACATCACCAGCCAGCCAGAGGGACTCTGTAGATGGTTTATTATTCATTTGGCCTACCCGACACTCTACCCAATCTAGGCCAAAGCGCTGTTATAGCTGCTAAGTGTCAAGTTCCAGACTTCCGTTTGCCCATTCTTTCACCTCCATCACATCAGATTGACCAGAAATCGTCAACAACTCCATCACTCATATCCTCTGATTCACAAGAAATGGAGTGTGCCAGGGCAAGGGCAACAAAGACATACCATTCCCCCATGTGTTCACCTCAGTGAGTAAAGAGGAAAAAAGAATATCCAGCAGCTTGATTAATTCATGAAATCCACATAACGTAGTGTCTTTCTTTTAGCCAAACTCCATCCCCTACACTCAAGCATTTCTTCCTGCATGCTTTTTACCTGCACGGGCTAGGTTATTTCATAAATAAATGCTCTATACAAGGCAAAGTGAGCACCATTATTTGGCCTGTCACTGTCTTTTATACAAGTGAAGCCTCAAAGTGCTGCACCCCAATGTGTGTCAATTCATTCTCCTCTGTTGTACGGGGTGTAATTGCAACAAGGCTGCAAATAAGATCCCATTCCGTGTGTCTGTTTGTTTAAAGCAAGCAACAGTCACTGTTGGTGTTGGTGAGGGCAGAGGGGTGGACTGGATAGAACATTCACAGCCAGTGTATGGTGGCAATTCGTGTAGGGGCAAACATTCATGCACTGCATGCCGTAATAATCAGAATCTGAATGCACTTTGCTTTTTGTGCTTGATGCTAAATAGTTTGTTTTTGATCTGTCATTAACTTACATAGTTGTGTTGTTTTTGGCTTCAAATTCCTTTCAATAATGACCTAAAATATTGCCTCATTACTCCACTCCCTAGACTACTGCATCTACAACATTTAAATATATCATGTCTGCTCTGTACAGCATTTTGTAATTCTCCCAGCACCCATAACTATTGTTCTGAAAAGTGCTATTGAACAGTTTCATAAAAAATAACAATCCTATATCGTGTCCTTCATATCCTCAACCCAATGACCTGGTAACATGATTAGATATGTATTCATTTTTTACACAATTCATACATTCATTTTGTTTCTAGGCTGTTGTTACAGTATGTATTTGATGCCTGCCACCTCATTTAATTTTTGCTCCATTTACTTCATGCTAAATCCTTCATTGCTGTAAAAACCCCTTACCTGCATTACAAGTGATAGGAAACACATGTTGTGAGCTACATGATCTGTTGTGGCTTAGCTTAATACTGAAAGACACTTTGCACAAGTTTGCAGTGGTGGATGGCATGCCGTGTAATTGCATTTGTTGCAGGAGTGATTTTTTTTCTAAAGACTCTTGAAAAAGGCTTTTTTTATTCACAACAAGGGTTTTTTAGTCACATAAGAGAATGACGTGGCTGCTAGGTAGGAAAATGGTTAGGCTGAATTGAGTGCTAATGGGGAACAGACACAACAAGGCTAAGTGGCTGTTGCATAATGGTTGCATTCTGGTAGATAGGATAGGATGCCTGTTTGCTATTTTTCTACCTTTTCCAATTGCAGGCTGAGCAGTGAGGGGAAAATGCTGCAAGTCTACACCATTAATGAGACCAAAATCATGCATGTTGCCACTATCAGAGCTGATGAAAGCTATAGCAACTTGGTCCTGACCAGTGACACACTGCTATCAAAATTTGTCTTTAAATAAAAAAGTCTTTAAATGTTGTCACAGCAATTTCTAGAAAGACAAAAAGTCATTTTGTTTAAAAGAATACACGCAACATCAAGTTGATAATGCAGTAGGCAACAATGTGGAAAGTTATGTTTTAAAGTACTTGTTTTCCTGTGTGAAAGATGATGCTTTCATGGTTAGTGGGTTAGCTTGGTCTCATGCTCCACTAGGTAATGTGCACTAATCTACTGCTGCAGATGTTGTCTGCATGGGGACTGGAACTGAGGAGTGACCAACAGAGCTCAGCATGAGGAGGGATGGACAGCGTGTTCCAGAACAGATGTTTCCAGCCTTTGTCATTTGGGCTTTAATCTGGTCAGTGAAGGGCATTAGAGTATATAGATGGCAAATGGGAGAGATGTGGCATGCATAGGGACCACAGCTGTTTGTTGTCTCTTCAGAAGAACCACCCCTATTACCATCCACTCACTCCTACACTTAAGGCAGTTCCAGTCAGCTCCATATTCGTATACTAGTACAGCACAAACTTTTGTAATTGGCTCAGGATTAGGGTGCATGGTGTATTGTTGAACCTGTGCAGATTATGCAGCACTGGGATATTATGCCTCCATTTCCTCTGATTGCCTCTGTATTATTTCCCTGGCTGTGTTATGGTGAATATCCCACTCGTTTCATCTCTTTTTTGGCTGCCTAATATTGTACCAAATTCTCTTTTCACTTTCCAGTCAATTTCCTACTGTTGTTCTGCACCCTCTTTTCCTCTTCCTACTATTCTCTTTCGTTCTCTCCCCCTACCCTTTATCTCTCCTTCTCTTTCTTAGGGCCTCTGGCTGTCTCCCCACAAGTGATGCTCTCCTGGCCAAATGATGCATGCATATCTCTTGTGTCTTCTTGATGTTAACTCACGTCGACATTTGCACAGCATTGTGGGATTCTGCTCTCGGTCATATTTCATGTAATGATGAAAATGATGATGGTGATGAGGCTTCAGGGAGGGGTGGGGGGGTGAAGGGAGTGCTATTTTCTATTTTCTGCCCTTGTCTTTCCTTCAATATCAATCAGGGCAGTGTGATAAGATGAAAGATAATGGGTGTTCACATAAAAAAGTGTAGACAGATTAACAAGTTTTGGTTTGACTTTGGATGAATTTATTTTCACTCTCTATATCTCTGGAGCAGCACCCAGTCACAGCACACACAACGAACTCCCATCATCACTAGCACTGTTTCCAGTCAATGTTGAATTTTGAACTGATCCACTTTCCCTAAATCATTTGTCTAATTTTGTGTTCACCTTCCAGTCAACTAGCTTAAAATGAACACCATGTTCTCACGAAGAGACAAGAAGTGAAACATCATCTTTAATAGAATTTTTTTTTTTCCTTGCAAGTGCAGTAACACGGGGGAATGCGTTTCTAAGCATAATCAGAGTGGGAAGCAGGGAGGAAAAGCACATTCAGGGAAAGAGGGAGGGGGTATGATTATTGGTCTAACCCTGGAGAAAGAGGATGAGTGAGGGCCATGGCAGACGCTCGGCCCTCCAGCAGTGTCTCCTCTGTGTGTATGTGCAACGTATTTGTGTGTTTCAGTAAAAGAGTTAGAGTGAGATGTGGGTGGCAGTGTACACATTCCAGGGACTTGCTGGTATGCTAAGCTGTGTCAGTGGATATAGCGTCTATGGAAGAAAGGTTTCTTCACAGTCTTCGCTACACCCTAATTAATCTGCTTAAACCTGCTAGGCCTGTCTCCAGCACCCTTACACATCTGAAAAGCCAGGCAGCTCTGAATCCAACTAGGATTTTCTCCACGGATGCTATTGAAAAAATAACCGCAGCCCCGCAGATGACAGCTTTCTGTCATAGTGTGCAGAAATGCATAAAAAGTGGAGACAAACATATACCTCATCCTTTCCCATGGATGTTGGATGGGGAGGCTGTTGTCACAAAGGGTCATGAGGCCCATGAAACAATCAGGAAGTTGGTTTATATTGACTTCCTGCAGCCATGCTCTTTTGGGGAACAGACACTTCCACAGCAAACATATGAAGCAATAAATGGTCAATATTGTACTTTTTGCCCTAGGCTGTGACTGTGACCTTGGTTTCAAAAAAAAATCTGTTGACAAAAGGTTGGCAGTTATTTTCTGTCTTTTTCACTCACCACTACTGCTAGAGCTGTTGTGAATAATTCTCCTGGGATATCCAGTGGAGAGAATTCACCTGTTCTTGAAAGCTGTTGTGAGAAACTGTTCTTACTCGCTTACAAGTCAACAACCTTAACTCTCTTCATTTAAATCTGTGAACTTTGCATAGTACCCTTCATACCACTCTTACTTGCCACAGTAGACTGCCGATTCCCACATTGACTATCAAATCAGAGCTGGAGATAAGGTTTCAGGGTTTTGGTTGCACTTAAGCAGATTACAGTGTAACGATTGGTGAATAAAGGACTCATCACTGAAGCAAAAATGAAATGTTCAATAGCTGCTTGGCAGTATGCTACTGTATCTACACTAGGCAAACCAATATAGTGGAGTGGATATGCCTCTGGGATTTAGGAAACTAAATCTAATTGTAATTCTGTGCAGAGTAAACAATATTTAAACCTGCCGTGCAATCATTTCTTCAGTTGATTTCTGACTTTTGTTCTTTTGTGATGTAGATACTTACTGTATATGAATCAAGAGAATGGATATATGTCAATTTAAACACTACTCTTTCCAGCAATACTTCATTGTGCATTTTGCCTAGTCAATCAAGATAATGGACGTAGTATTGTGTTGCTTGTGTTTGGATTTGTGCAGTTAGTCCTTGGCTCAATGTCACAATGTTTTTAATGTGATGTGTAAAAGGGAATCACAAACATGTAATGACGCAGTAAATGTAATGATTCATTTCACTCACTACATAATCATAGTATGATGAAAACTGAAGACTATGGAATCAATACTGATCAGTTAAGGTAAAATAAAGATTTATTAATTAATTAAATATGTAAAATGCTGAGAATTCGAAAACTCATAAATTACACTCTTATGATCAAAGGCTTGCTTGAGGACAGTTAAAGAGGAAAAATAACAGCAGTAAGTGTTTTGGATATCCAACTCAATTGAAAGACAATTAAGGCATTAACATTTGACGTGTGGTCTCTTGGTTTGGAATTAAACCTTTAGACTGCTGCTAGATCTGGTGTAATGAAGAAAGCAGATGAAGCATTAGAAATCGTATTTTAAATTAAACTTTGGGACTGTCTGCTTGAGCTTGATTAACTAATATCTGCGTCAGATGCTAGGCAAGTGCTAAGGTTTTTATAGTGTTTTTATTTATTTATTTGAAATGGATAATCAAATTGTCCATGTTTATGTTTGAGGATTTTTTTTCATTCATCTATTATATGGAACAAAAGCAGGCATAGTATTTCTGGGCTTTTAACATAATTAATTTGTATTTTAGGGTGTGCCACCCATTGAGTGGAAAATGGATGAAAAGATTAACAAAATCACTCAGTTTGTGTAATTTGCTGAGCCAAAAAGCACTGTTTGTTTGGATTTGCACGCAATGTGGTTAGTAACCTTCTTGTTCATTGTGTGGCCAAGTGGAAAAAGCTAAAGTTAAGGGAGCAACAATAAGAAGGTTGAAGGTGAAGGTGTTTTTTCAGGATGGGATGGACTAGTGTTTTTTTGTTGTTGTTGTTGTTGTATTGCAATGTAATTCCCATTTACAGTATTTCCCCGTGCAGAACCTGATGTGGTTTGTAGAGATTGAATGTTTAAATTAGGTCAACTAATTCTAGTATTTGGCTTTTTGCAAATTTCTGTATTAAAGAAGTTACTTAAGCTAGGTGATGTGTCACGGATTGATCAAGCATGTTAGATTTCAGTTGCTAAAAATCCCATCATTCACAAAGTGTTCTGTTTCTATTTCTATTTAATGATTTCTAAAGTTATCTTACAGTATAGGATGGTGATGTTATGCATCAGGAGCTAGTGTAATTAAAGCAGATATGCTGTTTTGTACTTTTTTATTCATGTGAAAAATAGATATCAGGTTGCAGCCAGTCACCATCCAAGCTGCAGCTTGTATTTGAATTCCTCAGATATCAGTGAAGACCTTTTTATGCCTCTGTGTCTATGATAGTTGTGGCCAGAGGATGTAATAATCATCCTTTTTATTAGGACATTCTTTAAAGACACAAGATGCCTGTAAAATGCCTGTTTGAAATCTTTTGCTAACAGATTAATGCAGCCCATAGCTAACCTTCACTTTGCCTACTCTGCTGTCCAAAGTAAAGATGACTCAAATATGTCACAGGCTGTGACACAGATACCCATTATAAAAAGCACTAAAATATAAAAGACATCAATTAATTATAGTTAAGTATCATGACTAATATTAAAAACCTAAAATTACCAGAAAAAGCTCCCTGATTTGGCACAGACAATACTAATTTGACATAAAACACAAGTTTGTCAAAGTGCACTTGTAAAGAGGTCATTGGTGTTCTTCTCCAGCTCAGTTATTACCTCAGATAACCAGCTTCTGACTTAGTTACAGCACAGTCCTTGTGCAGTCATCCACACTAGATGTTTTTCAACATCAAATATGAAGATGTCTTGCCTGTTTGCATATTTTATTGACTTAATTCATGTTTTCATTAAGTATTTACAATATTTCAGTTTTTTATTACAAGATTCCTTTGAGTGCCCTGTGTTGAACCATCAAGAAAAAGGAAAAGGTTTGTAAATATTTAGGTCTGTTCTTAAAATGGATTCATATTAATCTTGCCCATGCTAAGACTGATTATTATAATAAACCCAAATAATTCTTGACAAATTTAGTTAACTAGGCATGTTTGACTTCATTTACTCAGTTGCAGAGGAGAGGATTATTAAAATAATTTATGTCATTAGATGATTTACTTATAATGTCTGAGGCTTTGTTAGGTCAGACAAGTAAATGTTACTCAGATTAGAGCAGCTTTCCAAAGGTAAGGTGAGCTGCTTTTTACCATTCTTCAAGGGATGTATTGGCTGAGGCAATTTTGATGACAGCCTTAGTTACCTTAATTTTAACCCACATATCTACATCCTTGCTTTTAAATACTGGCTGATATTTGTATTTACTTACTATATGAAGACCATTAATTAATTGGCTAAAAACATTATTATTTCTTACTGTTATTTGATACAATATTCACACAGTATATGTTGGAAAACTGGTTTGTTGTCTATTGTCTGCAGATATCGATCAGTACAGAAAAAATAAAAACACTTCCCACAAAATAAAGTGAATTTGAAATAAAGTGAACTGAAAAAACAAGGCGAACTAGTGTGTGCTGAAATCCAAGCCTTGTTAAAATTCCAAACTTCCATGCTAGAGGCAGTTAACAAAGCAATCTCAACTCAAGGTCCACCTACACACTTCTTCTGAAGCTTTCCACAGTATTGTACAGTCCTTAAAAGTAGTGTGTGTTTTTTTCTTTTCTTTTCAATTTTCCTGTATATATATAGATGATAACACTGTGCACTGCTTTGTCTAATACATCCACAGATGCACACTAAACCTGTGTGCTCACACACAGTAATAGTGAGCAGACAGGCAATCAATTAAATGATGTTTTAATTGGACTTATAACAAATGCTAAAGCACAACAATTCCAAAACCATTCTTCCCTTCTGTGTTAGCTCAATTAATCCCTGATTGGAGCTAATTGCTTGTGCAAAGTCTGAATCTGAAATAACAGAGGATATGAAGTAGAATGCTTGGCTGTGTCTGCTTCACTCTTTAATGCAGTCTTCCTGCCAAACAAACCAAATATTTGATGACAGAATGTCTAATTGCATCCTGTCTGTCTCACTTCTCTCCCCCCTGCCTTTGATTAACAAGCATAGACAGGTGCACGTTATGTCGATGTGTGTGGGGTTTAAATTTACATTCCCACACCATGGTTTATACATTAACATTGCAACAGACATTCACAATCACTAATTCACCATCCTCCATCCCCAGCAGTCGCTTTTGCTGTTCTCCAGCCATTAAAACACTCTGGCCTGGCTTCATTCAGGCTATTAGCAGCTGTAAAGCAGGCTGAATAAAGTGTGAGCTAATGATTAGAATGCATCTGCAAAATCTGAACTCTATAGCACCACATTTACTAACACTTAATTAATCTTAATGGATTCTGAAATAAGCCAGCCAAACAAATATCTTATCCATAAATTACGTTTCTCTATTCCATACCACATACTGTACAGTATTGCCACAAAGCACTCCCCAGAGACACTTTATCATTTACACATAAATACCTATACGTGCGGTATAAGTGTGCATGTAAACACTTACAGACACTAACTGAATGACACATCCTCCCCCCATATCCAGAATAGAAGCTCCTTAAATCAACTTTTTTTTCCTCTTTATTTTCTTTCTCAGAATCTTGATCCCACTCTTAAATATTTTTCTACACTGTAATTCTCTGTCTGTTTTCTTATGATATGGGACGACAGAATGAGTTGGGAACTGCACTAATGCAAGCTCTGTTATTTGAAGCAATGCTTTTTAAATTTAGTGTTGAAGTTGAATGAACAGTTTTAGTAAGTGGCATGTTTATATGTGTGCGTGCATGTGTGTGTGTGTGTGTGTGTGCTGTTCTTATCACCTCCTCACACACCTGCTTCCCTCGAAGACTGAGCCTCCCCTCTTCTGATGCCTCCTCATCAAAGCCAGATCCAGCCACAGTTGCCGCTTCCCTTTCCCTGCATGTGCTCCCCTCCCTCTGTCTAGCTGGTCTGGCACTCGTTCAACAGCCACCACTCCTCTTGTATTACTGTGTTGTCCAGACAGTCAGACCTTGCTGGTATCATACCAACCCTGGGAGGAAGATTCATGTGGCTTGGCGGATGTACATGCGGGTGCTATAACTCTTGGAAGGACTATTAAGGATTAGGAAGGATGACAAACTGCTGCAAGCTTAAAGTTGGTGGCGCTGCACAGTTAACACATTTCACTGCAAGCCATGGGCTCAAATCAAATGATTTTGCTAACAAAGTCAATAACAATAGAGTATTGTCAAGAGTTATGGTATAAGTAAACAACAGTATAGTGCTTGAAGAAATAAGAGAAGGATACTGACTGAAACAATAACCAGTGAGCTGACAATGCTTTGGCCCTATCCAATGGCTAAAGGCTAACAGAACGTTCATTCTGCTAGTAAAACAAAAGCACTGTTTAGCTACACTATATTGTCTAAAGCAACTGGAACTAAGTTAAACACCAATAATTAAATAAAGAAAATTTCAATGTGTGCCTTTAAATCTCGGAATTAAGTGTGCAAGGAGACTTACGTCCAGCAGTGCCAAATAAGGCTGCAATGCACTGTATCAACATCAATATGTTGATTATTTTGTTAAATCAATTGTTAATTGCTTGGTCTATCAAAATATATTCCAGTTTATTATCATGAGATACTGTAATAAGAAGCTGGAAAATATTTTAAAATGTGCACGTAGAACCAGTAAAATGTCTGACATCAGTCGTTTATCTGACACAAATGTGGTTGTTTGCAGTTTAATTTAAATTAGCTCTTAGCTCAAATGCTCAAAAGCACTAGAAACTCATCTGTTACACAGGACAGTATACAAAAATGTCCCATAAATCTATTTTATTTAAAATACCTCTCATTCTTGTCGAACATTGTTCAGACTCTGTCAGCCAAACACTTAACTCCTTCTAATTGCCCTCCTGTCTGTCATTTCTGTACATGCAACATGAATTTTCCATTAATTCCATTTCCCTATCATTCCATTTTCTCTTACTTATGTTTTTTTTTTTTACGTACCTCGTCATTGTGGTGGTTAAGTGTGCACATTTTAATTAACTTTGCCAAAGGATGTAATGTCTTCAAATTTCTAATTAACAGATGCTGAGGTTTATTGGAAAAGTAAAATGAGAATCTCCATTTCTTTGTCTCCCTTGAGGCTAGGATTTTAGGAACAATCATCAAAAATCTAATGCAAGGTTATCTTATCTGGATACTCACCACTTTCCTGACTGGTGTGATAATGTTGTATGTCCGTATGTGCTTTTTGTCTATACATTGGATATGCATTTGTCCAAATCCTCACTTTCTAATCATTACTCATCCATGCGTGAAATGTAAACAGTTCTACTTATAGTCATAGAGCTATAATTGTAGAATTTGTATGTGTGGTATGTGTCCCCTCTCTCACTGCCTTCCCTGCCCTCGCTCCCTAGAGAGCTGGAGCATTAATAACTGTAAGTGGATAATGCTCTAGCTGGAAGTCCGATCAAGGTTTAATAAGAGCATGATTCAGTCTGCCACTGGCGGCAGGAGGCACTTTGTGTTTGTGAGAGGGTGAGTTTTCAGGCATGTGTGTGAGTTTACATGTGCTTTAATGTCCAGTATGAGTACATTACTGTGGGTGCATCCAAGGGTTTCAGTAATCTTGTTTGACCTTTTGCCTCACATTGACATGAATGTGGGACCTAAATCGTGTGTCTTTCTTGGTGTTGGTGTCAAACAGAGGTCAGTAAAAATTAAAAAGAGTGCATTATGAGTCATTAATAATGTAATCAGGGAAGTGAGTAGTTTTCTCCTTATGCATTTGTCTTGTGGTTACAGACTCTCACAAGACGTTAATCTGGGCTTTTACCAGTGCATCAATAGGATGAAAAGATGCTTTTTTTCATGACTTATTTTTGTGATCTAATACAAACAATAGTAGGTACAGCAACTCTGAATAACATAATGCATTAAAGCCAGGAGGACAGGGAATAGAAATGCACTGCAACTTCATGTGGAAATACTTTAAAATTATTACTGTTTCTATTCATTATGTAATATTAAGTTCCCGATGGAAGCCAAAGGACAACACAGAGGGATTATTCATGTTAAGAAGACGCTTGCTTTTGCTGAGACTCAGAGCCATTAAACATGATATCTGTTCATTGCCATTAGCTCCAAATGCTCAGAGTGCAAACCTGACTTTGACATTTAATCCTCTTACTCGGAAGAGGACTAATGCACACGGAGCGTGAGCACGATCAAGCAGATCAGATTTTTATGTGCATACATTGAACAGTACAGTATCAATGAGAGTCCTGTTTTCGTTGTTGTTCTGTTGTCTCTCTTTTGACTCTCAATCTCCGTCCCTGTCTCCTCCTCCCTCCTTCTAACCAGATGGCCTCCCTCTAACAGAGCATTGACACCAGATGTGCAGTTCCAGTGTCAACTCAGAGACCAGCTGGGCTGAGTGTGCCAGTGGTTCTGTTAATGAAAATGGCTCTGGTTTGTGTGTATGTGTGTGTGTGTGTTTGTGTGTGTGTCCATGTGTGTGTTTGTTGTTTACTGTGGTTCAGTGGCATGTGACAGTTGGGGAACTCTCTGTGGGTGAGGCTTTCAAGAGTGAGCCACAACAAGCTGCACTGCAGCTCAACTCAGCCATGCAGTTCTCAACAGCACACCCACCAAGGTTGGAACTATACACTACCCTTCCAGAATAAACACAAACACTCTCTCTACACTGTATCTCTCTCAGCATCTTGCTATATGGTATTCTGTTTTTTTTTAAATCTTTTTTTAAAAGTACTGTCTATCACAACCTACATCCTTCTTCATACATACTGTAGTTATACATTCTATCCACTAACCTATTTAGCAGCAAAGGGATCACTGGGATAATGACTTATTCATGCAAACTCTTCAAACAAAGAAGTAAAACTACCTACCATCACAAGGTGTTGGGTAGAATTTATCTAGCTATAATTGCTTGCAATGGACTATGCTAATTTTTATAAAATATTGTTCTCATTTTGATTGGTCTCAGATAGAAATGTGAATACAAGGTAATACTATAATGAACTTTTAATTCTGATAAAACCTCCAGCCTCAGCTAATGAAGTTGTTATTACAAGCTGCGCTTTCTAATTTATGAATTTGCTCAGAAACAATTCATTATTACAGATGGTTCTGCTGATCAATTAAATGATAAGGAAACAAAGAAATAGTGTTTACTTAGCAGTAATTCAGCCTTCATAGGCTGAATGGGCCTTTTAAAAAAGTCTAACAAAAATTGCACACATGTCATAAGTACCACTCGTACAACCTAGTTAGATGAGCTGATTAAATTTTGGTTCTATCCCCCACACGCAGCGATATGGAGGGGGGGGACTTTAATACCTACACCAAATGGCTGACGAGGTGGATGAGATTCCTCAAGCTCTTAAGCATGCTCATAAAGAAGATTCTTGCACTTGCAGGATAAATCATAGCCTTTTGAAATTTTTTGAAGGGAATCTGGAGTCTACTCACCTTTAGAATGTAATATTTTTAGCATTTGTTGAGCCAGAAGTGGTGCCACAGAGTGACACAAGAGTGAAGACTCCCATAGAATTCAATCCATTAAGCCAGTCGGGGTGGAGATGTGACTCCAGATACTGGAGACTATTAAGCTCTACAGTAATCTATTCCATTGCACCCTAGACTGAAATTGAATAGTTCTCACCTGACTTTTACTGATAAAAATTTTCTTAATTTCCATATGTCCTATTCTTTTGAAAATAACTGGCATGTATTACACTGACACTGTCAACTAAAGCAAACCTATGATGTTTATGAGTCAGCTGACACTTTCATTCCACTACCCAGTCATGTTATGATAAACAGTGGTGAAACTATATATTTACCTTAGACAGATTATAATCTCACTAAACTAAACCATACAGGGCTAACCAGCTGGAATAAAAAGGCTGGATTCTCACCATCCTCAACCATGTATTTTTTTGATTTATTTCTGCTATGATTCACTCACTATGAGGATATTGTTTTTAGATCAATATGGAGACCAAAATGTCACACTGTCTTTAATAAAATTTAATTTAATTTATTTATATAGCTCAAAATCAAAATAAAGGGCATCTCAAGGCACTTTACAATGTAAGGTTTATGGCCTACCAGAATAAAACAAGACAACTGTATAGAATTATATGGAAAACCCAACAAATCCCACTTAAGCTAACACACGGTGACAGCAGAGAGGAAACATTTTTTAACTGAAGAAACCTTCAGCAGAACCAGGCTCAGGGTGGACGGCTATGTGCCTCTACCAGGTTTTTCGAGCATTTATTGTTAAAAATGAGAGGTAGTGTATGACAACAGGTATTTTGGCCATACTAAAATTTTCCAAAAAATGTGCCAGTTCTAGAGAAAAAATCATGGGATCAACATACCCTGAATAATTTCAACAATTTCAATCCATCCAAGAGTTGTCATAACATTTCACTGAAACTCAAAAGTCAACCTCATAAATCGTCAGCCTACCTTTGGTGCCGTACTTTGAACTGTTATTTTGCTATGTTTGTTTGTTAAAATAACTCTAAATTGCTTATTTTGTCCAGAGTAAGAGGGTCAATGCAGCACATATTGAGTGAGAGGCAGAGAAGTTCACTCAGAGCAGGTCAGTCTTTATAAGCTAACACACAAATGGACTGACAAACACATTCGCACCTCCAGGCAATTTAGCTTCCAATTCACCTAACCCACATGTCTTTGGGGTGCAAGAAGAAACCCAGGGGAGACTTGTTCAGATACAGCTACAACATATAAACTCAATTCAAGGCTACTTTTCTTTGTGTTTGGTGACAGTATTTACCACTTAGTGTTTCTGTTGCCCTAAGTGTACTGTGCTATTTTGGCACAATACACTTCTCACACATCACTCATCATGCGGATATCATTCTGACACAAATTTTATATAAATAGGTATTTTAATACAGAAATATTTTTAAATGTAGACTTGCATTCAGAAGAAAAAAAAGCATCAGTGATGTGTAGGGGCTCAAGACTCTGCATGTCACTCACTGAAGGATGATTCCTCTGTTGCTATGTGGATTAGACTGTCTACCGAACATACTTTGAATGCAGCTGTGTTTACACACTGCTGCCAGGAAAAGTGAAATTCTGAAATGAACACAAATAACTGAATTCATGTTTATCTTCACCCTAAAAACAATAGTTATTACTCTTGCAATCGTAATCTATAATTCAAAAAAAGCCTTCCTGTTTTGAAGAAGTATTTATGCAACATATAGTGCCTTTCTCAAAGTATTTTTTGAAGGTAGAGTGTGGTACTGTATATTCGGGCACCAAATATCATGCAGACAGCACCAAAGTAGACTCAACACGTACTGTAAGCCAAGTAATAATTTGCTGTGGGACTAGATGCTCCAGTGGGTGTGTTGTTCCACGGTGTCTCATCAATTACATTCCCTAAGAGAAAACACCCGGCTGTTTTTTGTTTCTTCGGATGCCGAGGTTAATGGCGCTTTTCTTGAATGCCTCTGCCAGCCAGTAATTGGAGCAACTTAACAATCATAAGGGAAGTCTTTGTAGTGTGTGGAGCACAGTCTGAACAGCCTTATTAACTGTAACAAACAGCCTTTATCCATTGACCCTTCTGTCGTTGCTTACCCTTTTAGGTTTTGTACTTCACACTGTAATGAGAAAAACATCTTTTATCACATTTTGGTCCCTTCAGTTTGATTTTCATAGCAGCTAAGGTGCTAGAAGATTAGAAGATTTAATAATTAGCAGTGAGAGGAAAACCTTTGTCTTTATTATTCATTAGTTTTGGCTTTTCTAGAACTTCATGCTTTTAAAAAGTCAATTAATTAAACTATTGTTTAAGATTTTTCTTGCTTGTATGTCAAGTAAGTTAGTCTAAGCTTGACACTGGGTTATTCAGTGTCACCCCATTTCATAAATGTTAAATTACATTTACATTTCAGCATGATCCCTACTTAGTGGAGGAAATAACTCAAGGTAAAGACAGGACACCTTCCGGTCATGCTTTGTTAGTATTAATTTAATGAACAGTCTTTAAATTTAAATAATAAATAGAATGAGCAGATGCTGTAGAAGCCATCTGGGTATATTTTGTTTGCACTGTCTTTTTGTATGGTTTGTGGCTGTCGACTGATTTCCTTTAAACAGAACATTAAGACAGAATTGTCATTTTCCTTACGCCCTGTACCTAGAGGAAATGTTTTGGCATCCATTTTCATGTTTGCATCTGTCAGTCATTTCGTGCAAGTCTTACGCTTTTGACCTTTCTTCTGATACGTGACACAGATGTTGTCTATTTGTTTTCGCTTGTTTATCTGACCACAGACGATTGGGTTTGGCACATGGCATCGTATGCAGATCAGACACTGAAGTCTGTAGAGACTAGCTCCACTGTGTCAGCAACAGAGAGTGCAGCGATTTACACTGCAGAGTCAGCCTCTGGCAGCAGTCATTTTTACCATGATTGAAAGGGTTATTACATTGCCTGCAGGAAAAAGAACCAACCCTGTGTTGTGCACCATATTTCATCAGGTGGAGCTCTCTATGATGAGTGACAGCATGTCATTTAGTATTGTGATTGACACGTTATGAAAGCATCAACAAATACAATTAGATTATTATAAAATCAGATAAAAAATGGAACTTGAAAATCAAATAGGTCTTTATGAACATCTGAGCTCCCTGTACTGAAATACATCACAGTGTGTGTTTACTTGAAGAGCCATTTGCTGTTTCCTAAAAGGTTTTTTTTTTTTTTTTTTTTTAGAAAAAAAGGAAACTGTCTGACACAAAACAGGTATAGCTTTGATGTCATATTTAGTCAGTATAGAAGGTGAACTGACATCTTCATAACTTATGGTTAATATTGCACATGTTTTAAACACAATGTGGCACATATTTTACCTTAAGATTGTGGGAGTGTCAGTAATAGTCAATAAAATGCTTGTGCAATGGAACACAAAGACTGTGTGTATGGAGCTGCTCTACAGATCCCACAGATTCACAGCTTATCATGTCTGAAGTGGAGCGTCACGCCAGTCTGCTGCCTTTAGCCCACTTGGCAGCCTGGTGGCTGTTGCTCATCTGTCCCCAAGCTAGTGTGAGCACATCGCCGATCTGGATCAGGATTAAAGGACCTAATACTAACAGCTGTGCTGAGATTAGCCATGTCAGTATTTACAGTTATTTTGTCAACCAGTGCACCACACACTCTGCCCAAATAATGAACTGCTATATTTGAATTCCTAGTGTGTTTTCTGTTAGTCGGACCTTGGCTATAGATTGCATACACTTTGTCTTTAGGGAGAGATGGATTGAGAGATGTCAGGGTAGATTGTTATAGAGGAGAATGATGGCTGGGACTAATACTTGGGTATGTAGATAAGAGAACTGGAAGAAGCCAACTCCTTTGTTTTGCAAAATGTACTATAAAGGGGAGGTGTGGATGAAAAAAAAACCCTGACAGAGGATGAAGAGAGAGATGATTAACTTGAAATGTGAATGTGGCAGCATAAAGATTTTGATGGATTGAGTAGTTTTATCTTCTCTGTGCATGCGTGTGTGTGAGAGAGAAAGATGTTAAGTGTAATTGTGTGTGCACACATGCTTCCTTTGGTGTGAGTCAGTTTCTACGTTCATCAGCAAATGCATGAATATGCATGTATGTGTTCACACAGGGAACGGTGTGCTCTCTCAGAGGAGACTGATCACCCAATGATAGGCGATCACTTGAAGATTGAACAGATTTTCCATCTCTCTATGGAAATGTCATACATAAAAAATTGATGCCATTTTCTGAAGTGCCACCTCAGTCTTTCTTCTGATAGATAGTGCCTTTAAATCTGCTTAGATGCTTTATGTGATGGTAGAATGGGAAGGTGTTGGAGAGCAGCAGGCCAGCAACAGCCAGCAACAGCTGCTCCCTTCCAGTCCCATACAGGACCTGTGCTGGGTGGCCTTGGGATTACCAGGGGGTGTGCATGAATGTGATTAACATAGATTTGGGGTGAATAATCTTCTAAGCTGCTCAGTGGTGTTGGGGGCTGGGGTGGAGATAAGAAGAGTTTAGGGTTACTGGTAGGTACTGTATACCTGGATTATACCTGGATGCCCATCCTTTCTTGTTGAAGATGATCTGTGGTTTTTAAATGCTTAATTTGGACTTGATTGATGCTGTCAAAGAGTATTGTAGTTGGATCTCTCCAGATACACTGACTAACTGTAATACTACCAAAAAATGACATTTCTGACTTTTTTGTGGGCTGTCATTACATAAGAAAGAAGGCCATATTCTGGCCAATGATACATGCATGTAAGCATGTATTTTCAGTAAGGGTTTGTCTCAGATCTTTGCATTCCTGCGATGATCAAAGTTCGGAGCACATTTGCTTGTGGTGTTTTATTCAAAGTATGCATCTTCGTTCAGATACCATCCTCAAGGTCAGCAGCTGGCAGTTCTTTCTCTGCATACACTTATTACCTAGCTTGTGTTGACATTGCTTATTTGCTGCGCTGTTTGCACAAGACAACACCAACAACATTACAATACATAAGTTGTCATTCTGTAAATGCACCTGACAATGTATAGATACCATGCAGCCTCAGTATCAGTACAGCACATCATGTCTTTCTCATAGATATTTAATTTGAAACAATGTGGTACGGTATCTTATAGAGGCTACAGTATTCACAGTCAGCCCTGCGTATGGATGGTGAGGGTTATGTGCAGTACTGTATGCGTAGCGTCACCTCCAGGTCACATGAACTTCG
The DNA here is from genome assembly GCA_900302695.1 of Helostoma temminkii. Classification (NCBI taxonomy): domain Eukaryota; kingdom Metazoa; phylum Chordata; class Actinopteri; order Anabantiformes; family Helostomatidae; genus Helostoma; species Helostoma temminkii. The sequence goes on along the minus strand of OMLM01020707.1, from coordinate 29,774 downwards.
TGTACTACACTCATATTTGATCTTTTCAGTTAATTTACTCATTTAAAGATCAAAGGTCAAATGACTGAAATCAAAGCAAGAAAATGTACAATACATTACCATTTAATGTGGTAGAATGACATTACCATATTAATTAGTTTTCTTTTGTGTCAAATGCCAGCAGTGGTGGGGGTGCAGTGCCCTGCTTCAAAGATCTAAGAATTTACATATTTATATATTATCCAAACATGCACATATTGTGGCCCATCTGCATGTACACATGCAAAGTGGGATATAACCAGGATCCTGTGGTAAACACACCTCAGTCCCACTATCTCTTGTGGCCATCAGGAGATGTGTTTGATCATGCTGGATGGTGCAGATGCACAGCTTATCACACATAATTTTTGCTCTCTGTAACAATTGCTTTGTCCACTATAATGTACTGTATATACAGTGAATATTCCTATATATCATTCCAGAGGCCATAAAGAACATAGCAAATGTGGTTGCTACACTTGAATGAAACACATAGATACACATTTTGACTTTTTAATCTTTAAGTATGTGTCAGAGAACTCATGTCTTTATTTTTTAATTCAGTTCAGCATTATGATGATAACAACGGTCACTGTGAAACATAGCAGCATGTACAATTTTGAGTAGAGAGGACAAGTGCATGTAAGAAAAGCTCTCTCCCTGGGTGATCACTTTAGTGAAACAAGGCGGATAAAGGGCTAGATTCTGATTCCTGACTCATTTTCCAGCTCATGTTGTACGTTTCTCCAATATTGCTGCAAGGGTAAATGATATCCATGGTTTTTGAGAAAAAGATAATGTGGTGGTCTTTTTATATATTTGGCTGTTTTCCATTTCTTTCTCATTTCAATATGCCTCTAAAAAACAGCCAGATGAGTATTTAAGGTTTGTGAAAGCAGGTCATACGTGTCTGCTAGCCCAGTCAAATTTGGCAAAGATTTTTTTTAAATACTCAAGAAGATGATGAGTGAGCAGGGATTTAGCATCCTTAAATACAAATGTACAAATGTTTGCCTAATGCCATGCATGTAAATGTGCAACGGGATTTACAGGTGTTTGTAGATGAAAAGGCTGGGAGAGCAGGCAGAGGCAGATTTACATAGGATAGTCAGTGAGATGGAGGAATGTGTTCTTCTGAAGAAATGCATGGAGACAGGAGTAATTAATTATAGATGTGGAAATGTGGTCTGAGGGAATGCTGTTACAGTAACTAGAGGCATGGCAAGTGAGAGATGAGGGAATGGAGCTGTGGGGAAGGGATGGAGAGAGAACCCTCCTCTTATACTATCCACAACTTGAATTCACATTACATGACAAGAGAATGGAGGTTAATTAAACATGACAATGTTAGGGCATTTACTGTTAACTCTTCATGGTGGTTGACTGGTTCCTGACTTAAAGGCCAAAGAATGCATAAGAAATATGTGTTAGTCTACCCCAAAGTGTGAATTCATATTCAAATAACTCATGGAAAGAGATGTTATGAGTAAAGAAATGGCTAAATGGGCCTTAGGGTTCTGCTTGGTACACATTTGAACAAAAACAAAAAAACAAGTAAAAGCCACGTCCATTTTAAGACTTGCGTGATAATTCTAAAGGGAACAGAAACCGCTGTCTGTCACAGTCATCCCCAGTTTATAAAAACTAAATAGCATCTATAAATCAGCTAATATTTTGTTGCCACAGGCGTGCTCACATTTCACCGTACATCTATTTCCAACCTTCATATTGATGCTAATTGGACTCGACACTAATGATGCCAAAAAAGCAAAGCGAAGCGGTGCTAGATTTTTTAGCTTTCTGTTTACAATTTTGAAGACGGCTGACTTTAGTTGCCATGTCTCCTTATCGCATGCTGGCTTTAATGTTTGATTTTATGTTGGGTTGCAAAAATGAAAATTAATTTGTGTCTTCATGCAGTACCAATTGCAGAATATGTTGGGGATTTTCTATCCACACACACACACACACACACACACACACACTCAAGGAGTGGAGAGTAACACAAATTGGAGTTGGACATTATGTCCTGTAACCAACAAGTTACTGTAATGAGCCTTCACTCACTGTCAGGACTGAATTTACTCCAAAACAATATAGATTTTCATTTGGTTTTATTATTTTTCTCCATACTTGCATTGTATTATCTGCAGGTCATGCTGTAAATAAATTCCAACTCTTTTTTTTCCCCCTCTATGGTAGCTACCATATTTTTCTGTGACAGCCTTAAATTAACTCATGTTCTGTTCTACTGTTGGGAAGGCAGAATTATAATAGGTAATGTACTTCTGTGCTGGGCTCATAACCTCAGGGGACATTGTGTAAATGCTCCTCATCTCCCCAGTGATTGTAGTCCTGACTGATTGCTGATGACTTTTGTAGGGCACAGACATGTTAAGTTCTTTATTTATTTAAAAAAAAAATCCCCACTGCAAATAGCCCACTCAACTCTATATTTCTCCTCTCCTTGATCGGCATATCTGTCTTGGTTTCACAAGGATGATATGTTGTGGTCATCAGTAAAGTTTGCGATATAAGACCAGGACAGCTGTGTTTTTGTTTACTTATGCATGAGTGTGTGTATGAGTCACTGTGCGTTTTATGCATGTGACAGATATGGGACATGCTTCACTGGCACTGAGAAAGTGACACACCCCCACAGGCTATCATATTCAAAAGGAATCTTCTGCAAACTCCAAACCACAATTTAGCAGACCACTGTCATAAGAAATCACTTACAGTAGCTGTTGTAATTCCTTTTTTTGACACTGGATCACAAACTGTATAACCCTTTACAATGTTATTATAGATATTCTAACATCACAGTTTGTGACATCAGTTTGGGACACAATGCATACACCAGTCAAAAGTTTGGACACACCTTCTCTTTTAGTGTTTTTGTGTTAAATAACCAAGCATATGTCCAAAGTAGCTACATTTAGTAGCACAATCATGGCATTATTTTATCAGATGGGGAATAGTTTTAGACTTATCAGAGGCTAATTTGTGACATTTTTGTCTTCTTAATGTGCCATCATTATTTTAGGAAATAAAGGTCAGCCATCCAGAAACTTTGGTCTGATGTGTCCTAATTTAATTCAGAGAGTACCAACAGTGTGCAAAGCTTCCATCAAAGCAAAACTATAAAACATTCCGGGTTGTTTAACATTTGTTTTGTTCACTACATAATTCCATGTGTTCTTTCAGGATGTCTTATGTTGTCTTCAGGATTAATTAATGTTGAAAGAAAAACACTAAAGAAGGTGTGTCCACATTTTTGACTGGTAGGGTACACAGAAATAGAGTTGATACTTGACAAATTCTATAAAGGAATACTACCTGGTTGCTATTTATACCTGGTATTTGGCAATCTTTCATGTACATGTAGCACATATCTTCATTCCATCCGGGATTCCCGGATGAAAATTCAGCCATCTGTTACACACAACAACTTGCAAGGTGTTAGTGTCTACATTTTTCCTCTTCTATTCCTACTTGTTATACACTCATAGAATGTATTCCCCCACCAAACCACAAGCCTGCATGCATGGGTACACACATAAGCACATGGAAATGAGCACACTAGCATGCACAAGCAAATAAGCAGATCACTGCAAAATAAACAAAATGCTGCATTAGCTAATTGGGCTGTAATTTTGATCACCCATCACCATCTGGCTGTCACACCTTGTTTATTTAGTATTTTTCATTGTAAAGTGAATTAATGTTTTTTTTAATAATTAAAGCACAGATCTCACTCGGTTAGTGCTAAATGAACAGGTCAAAGATGGTGAGAAAATGCATCTCCTTGTTTTCAGGTTTTCTTTTATATTTTTTTGACCTGACGGTCAAGTCTTTGAAGTCAATGTAATTAATTTAGAGTGTGTACTGCAATAATAATAATAATAATAATAATAATAATAATAATAATAATAATAATTGATACTTTATTAATCCCCTTGGGGAAATTCTTTGTGGACTGGCTGCCCCTTTGAGGTGCCAAGGGTCAGGGGTACAGTGTCTTGTCCAAGGACACTTCGACATGTAGCCAGGAATCGGGTAT